>VXBI01002672.1:531489-567933 GCA_013397375.1 Toxostoma redivivum
TTATTTAAAAATATTTTATCTTCTTGTAAAATATGCCCATATCAGAGGAATCATCTCCAAAATAGGTTAGATTAATTTTTTATGAGCAAATATGTATTTTTCAATAGGCTTTTCTTGATATGGTACTGTGCTAATAAAGAAGATGCAACATGATTCTGAGAGTAAATAGCTTCTAGAGCTTTTCAGACATGACTGGAAACAAATAGAATGTAAAACAGCCTGGTGGTTTGGGCTGCTTTTGATGCTTCTTGGGTTTTCCAATGTCAGAGGAATGGGAATCAGCAAACCTGCATTCATTTCAGAGGTTATTAAACCACTGCAGCTCTCTCCACTTTCATTTTTGCAGCCATAAAATGAGTGCAATGTATTTACTCATCATCATAAATTTCATTGGAACACTTTCTGAGGAGCAATATAAGCCGTAGGATTCTGGTGATGCTTCACTCATCCAGGGAAGGGCTGGTGGGATGCTGAAGGATCACAGAACCTCGCTGGGAGGTGAGGCAGCAGCTGCATTGGATGCTGTCCCCAGGACAAAGGAGCAGGTTTGGAGCTCTGCTCTGGCTGGGTGGGTGTCCTGGAGCCCCTCAGTGTCAGCCAACACCTTCTGTGGGTCTCATCTTCTGTGGGCTGCAAACAGGAACAGGCACAGGTGTAGTGAGAGCCTGGAGCACAGCATCCCTTAATTCCTGCTGTGAGCACACGGATCTTTGCTTTGGCAGCTTTCTCCAGGATATATCTTGTCCAAGAGTATTCAGTGACATAAACCACGTGGATTGAACATGTGTTGTGTGCTAAATTCTGCCTCTGACAGTTGCAGTCAAGAATCCATAATGTGCTCCTGCTTTGAAGTCGAGTTCTGAGGTAGAGCCACCCATTCTGGATGGCCTTCCTGCAAGGGGAAGCTTCCCTGGGAGAGGTGAGGAGAAGTCACCATCCTGAAAAGGGAAGCTCTGTTACATCATGACTAAAGAAATAAACTGGATGGGATCTTAACCTCTTATTTGGCCTCTTTCCTCCAATTAAGTTCTGGCTGATGGAGAATTCCTTTGCTGCAGTCACTCAGAAAAGAGCCATAAAGTTGTGTGATGAAGATCCTCAGGGGAGCCCTGTGGATAGGATGTGTGAGGAATGGCACAAAAAGGGCATTTCAGGGAAGGAATTCACACATAGTGCTGTAGAAATTTGCAACCAAAATGGAGCAGAGCTTGGCTAAGACATGGCTGGAGCTCAAAGCTGAAAGGCTGTGGTGGAAGTGCAATTGCAGCTTTTTATTTTGGGACCTCATGTCCCTTGACCTTAGTGTTAGAAAATAAATTATCTGATAATAATGAGGTATTAAAGAACAAAAGCAGCAGCATCTTATTTAAGTAATTTCAAGTGGGTTGCGTGCAGTTAGGTGTGTAAAGAGAAATGGCAGTCAACTATTTCCTACAGAATCTTCTACAAAATCCTGTGCACAGATTACCTGAATTTTCATTTGGAAAATAAGTATAAATTGGGAGATTAATCTACAAATTAAGTTGCTTGCTTTAGCGTGTCTTCAAAGGAAAAAAGAAATAACTAATAAGTAGTATGATGAAACCATCCCTTGCATTCAGACAAGAATTTTTTCCCAGTGGTGCATCACAATAAAATTATGATTTTGCATATGGAATTAGTGCATGGAAATACTGAATATAAAGAGTTTGTGTAGGGGTAATATATTTTGTCAGGTAAGGATTGGCAAGCTGATGAACAGCTCTCCAATAGATTGTAATAATTTCAAATAATTATTTCAAGACCTCTTGAGTACCAGTTTTCATGACAGGCTCTAATAGTTTCTTTCAAGACTCTTATGTCAGTACAACTAGTTCTCATTTCAGAATTGCTACCTCATCTAAAGTGTGTACAAACCATGTGATTTTCAAAACAATTAAATGTAACAGACTTTGAGAGCTGCAGTGTAAACAATGCACATATGCACCAACAGCTGAAGGACCACATCTCCTCTTGCTTTTTCCTTCTGGTGTGACGCCTTCCAGAGCTGGCAGGTTGAGCTGGGCTCTGCAGTCCCGGAGTGACACAGTGCCTGCCTGCCTGCCCAGCTCCTCCTCCTCCCCGGAGTGCAATCTGTGGCTGCTGACAGCTGGCACAGAAATCAGGGATGGGGAGGTGAAGCTTGTCATGCTGGCCTTTCCCTGTCCCTGTGTGCACCTGACATTGCTCAGACAGAGACGGGGTGTTGTTAGGCAGCTTGACACTTCCTGACAAAAGAGACCTGTCAGCCAGAACTAAATTCCAGAAGTGATGAGCTGTCCTACAGGGCAGGAGTGGCCAGAGCTCACCGTTTGCCCTAACAGAAAAAGACTCAAAACCAGCAACCAAAACAGAAAATAAAACGTTGCCTCTGTAAAATGTTTTCTCTCTGAGATAAAAATGGCATCCTTTGCTCGAGTAGAGAAAAATTCTGATCAACTCTGTTTTCGTGATGGGTTAGTTATGTGAATAACCAAGGGGTGGTTATGTCTGGGAGGTAAGCTGGGTACAGAGGGAGAACTGGTGCTCCTGCAGTGCATGGAAAGGGAGCTGAGGGAAAGGCTCTTCCTCCTACTCTTGGTAGCAAGAGTATCCATGCAGGAATAGCAGGGGAGCTCAGGCTGAGGGAAGGTCTAGGATACAAAACCAGGCATGTCTTTGTAATGCATTTGTGTGGGAAAGGGACTGTTTGTCTGGCAATAACATGGGCATATGCTTTGGTAAGAATCTCCTATTATATTCTGTTTTTGATGTTTGGTTTTTTTTGGACTTGGTCTTAAATTCCAGCTGTAGTGAGGAACTGGCCAAATACGCTGTGTAAACTTCTAAGATTTAGCACTTCAGGGCCACTGTGTGATTCATGAGCTTCTGTGACACGTGAGCCAAGCAATGCTGTTGGCTTACAAACAGCTGTTGGGAATGCTTAAGTTAAAAGGGTTATTCTTGTATCTTTAGAAAATCCCCCTAATATTGTGTAATATCAGGATTTTTACATTTCTCCAGCCTCAGATATTTCCTTTTCAGGTTCTTGCCTAGTTCATGGTGCTTCTTTAGTGGTCACACTTCTTCAAAGTGCTTTCTGTGGCTTGGTGGCACCAAGCCAGCTGCTGAGAGGTTTGAAGGGTAGAAACTATTTGTTTGAATTTAAACAATTAAAGGCTCACTAAGTGAAATCCGCTGCAAGTGAAAGCTAGTAACTGAAAAACTGACTTTACCAGGAAAGGACGACTGCCAGAATAAGGGCACTTTGTCAAACACTTTGAGAAAGGAAAAAATAAATGTGTAACAATGAAGATAATTGTACAATGGTATTTTATTACCATCATGTCAGAAGAACAGAGAGACTTATTAAACTTACTTCAAACCCCATCAGTTCTTTATAACCTTGAAAAAAAGTCAGAGAGGAAGAGAAGGAAATTGTCTATATTCTGTCTCTTTTAGTTGATTTTTTATTTGCATCTCTAGTCAGAATTCAATTATTAATGTTCACAAAAACATATTCTGGTATATGGGCTATTTGCAAACTGTTCACTGAGATTATTATTTAATATTTCTCTTAATTGTAGTTTTAAGCAGCATGGTACTGGTTTTTGAAATGCTCCCAAAACCATCAAGTGCTCTCCCGAGGATGTGCTAATGAGGCATATAATGGGACATTAGGACGAATTTATTATTTTAATTTATACATTAGAAGGTTATTTTTGATACTTTTGTTACCCATTTCTCATTATAAAAAATAAGCTAACACTAGAAAATGTTTATCTTGCAAAATTATCAGGGGTGAATGTCTTACTTATCTGAACGTAGGCAAAGGGATACAGTAGCATCAGGACTTCTGTTATAATCAGCAAAAAGGTAACAGAGGAAAAAGACAACTGAAATGTAGATGTGTAACAGGATCTGTTTGTTCAGGGATTTTTCAGGCTTCTGTAGTCTCTTTGGGGCCCATTTTTTTTTCTTATATTTCATCTGGAACTGCCTTTGTTTGCATTTCCACTGAGCTTATGCTAGAAAGGAACTTTGCAAATCTGTATAACTTAATTTTTCCAATGGGAAGCTGCCGCTAAGTTGTGGCTGCTTTGGACTTCACTCATCTGTGTAATCCAGGGGAGCTGTTCCCAGCTTTAGTCTGGATCTGGCTGACTCAGACTGACCTTGGTGGTGGCTGGTAAGGTCTAGTGGCTGGGCTGACACCCTTTCAGCAAGTCTGCCCGGGAATGCTCCCAGTGCTAACACCAGTGCTGTTTAAGGGAGCATCTAAATCTATTTGAAAATGCTCATTTTGTGATCTTTGGCTTTAATCTTGGACCTATTTCAGTCCTAACCTTTGACTTGTATCTTGGTTTCTGGCTTGGGCTCTTGACCTTTGGTATTTAGCCTGACTGCTGGCCTTGGGTGCCAGATCACCTCTTGTCCTAGGCTTGGATTCCAGGTTTGGATATTGGCTCTAACAGCTTCTTGCAGCTTGGCATTTGAGTTTTATATGTGCTTTTGAAATTTTTCTTTTAGGGCACCAATTGTACTTACTATATTTTTTTTCCAGCCTTTATGTAAAACTCTTGTAATCAGAACAGCTCGATTCTAAACTCATCCCTTCCCTTGTGGGTCATTAAATAGAGGATACAGAGCTGTTTGGACACTCTTCCAGGAATCCCTGATTCCTGCTTACCATGGGGGGTCTCTTGGTTGCCTTTGTGCTCACGCTTGTGTGATTTGCAGGTGGGTGGGTGCCTACCAGCACAGCCTGAGCCCCAGGTGGCCATGGCAAATCTGCTTTATGGCTGGACATCCAAAAAGCTAAAAGGAGTTCAAGCCTGATAAAACCCAGCATCCTGTTTGCTACAATCTGCTAAATCTGTTGCTGAGGTACCAACCTGGAAATTTGAGCAAATGTGTAAGAATTAAAAACTCTCCATAAATTAATAGTACATCAGGTAATTTCCTTCTAAAATGTGATACATTAAATGACAGCAAAACCATGTCTAAGGAAAACAAACACAACCCCAAGGTCCCTATGGTATTTTCAGTAAAAGCATCACAAGGTTCTGTTCCTTTTGGAGGTCAGATGGCAAGCTCCATGTTCACATTTGTGACTACATGCTCATATGAGTTTGTTTCCCTGGCTTTGCAGGGACTGTTCACGTGAATAGCCACTCCTGCAGAGTGAATAAAGGCATTTGCAATCTGGTCCCAGCTGGAAACATATTTCTGAAGCCAGTTCGCTCTCTTCATAAAGCACAGATTCTTTATTTTATCTTGTTTTGTGTTTAGTTCACATAATTTGAAATCTTTAGGTTGATTGCTATGTCATTCCAAATCGCTTCCTACTGGAATAGATGTATATTTTATAGCTCTTGATTCTTTCCCAAAACATATTTGGAATAGAGATATTCTTGTCTGGGAGGAGAAGAGTAATTGCTGCCTGCCTGGATATCAGTTAATTAGCAGTCTCCTCACCAGTGGATGCCTGGCTAAATTCACTCTTTTGCTGAGTAATTTATTAAATAACTAAAAGACTATTCAAGCAGCCTCAACAGTGTTTTATAACAAAGCACTAATTACTTGGTATATTTAATGGCAGAAGAGATGTAAGGAAATACAGGGCATATATTCACAATTGCTTACCAATCTTTCTCTCACAACTTTCTCTTGGAGCACAGAGCTGTGAATTAGATCCAGTCATTCCTCAAGTGAGGATGTGGGCATAATTTTACAGGAGTTATTGACTATCCTTTTCTTCCTCAGTTAATGCAATCTTGGCCTGGTTTGGAATGCAGAATAGCATTTCAAACAGGAATCCCTGTCATAGCCTTAGCAAGGCTGCTTAGATAGGGAGAATCAGCTCTGCTAAGTGCTGACACTTGTGCAGTGGCTCGGGAAGCGGACGGAGGAAATGCAAGATAAACGCAGAGCTCGGCTGCCCTGTCACATCTCGTGTGGAGCTCTGGCCATTAACGTGCCACTGGCTCGGGGACAGCGCTGGGCTCGGCCCACATCACTAGGCAGCTGTCAAGTGGATAAGACAAGCTTGCTGGGGAATGCACCAAGATAGTCACAGCAAGGTGGAGTTGAATCTCATAGTGTGCTGCTCTGAGTGCTCCGAGCAAAGGAGGCTTTATTGTGCAGCGCAGAGACCAGATGGACTCTGTGGCTGTTCTTCAGTTTTCTGGGGGAGAATTCCACACATATGGCCTGGAATCAACACCTCATTTGTCAGTTCAAGTCACACCATTACACCCTCCCACTCTCCCCTAATTTCTGCTGTTGTTTTACAAACAGAACATCTCCTGGTAGCAGGTATGTGTTAAGGCAGCGTTCTGAAATTTGCCAGCTCTTTATCCCTTTTGCTGAACCCCTGCTGGAATCCAAAAGCCTAATTTCTTTTCTTCTCTTTCCTGCAGGCTACAAGCAGCTGTTATTTCGAAAAGAGAGGCTCTGTATCATAGTCATTCTTCTCAGCAATTTGTAAAAAAAACACGGGCTTTTTGTTACTTTTAATGTCTTATCAGATGATTTCTGTTTTGATCTATAAAACATACTACTATAAATTATGAAAATATGAGGTCAGTAGATTCGATGGTTGAGTTTGACTCTGTTTTAAGACCAGTTCTGGCAGCACATCTAAGACATCTTAGTACACAAGAAGTATTTCCTAGGTATTACTGAGAGTCAGTTTTAAGACTGGGATTTCCTGAGTGGGGAGGAAGCACACTCCTATTTTTGGGTACTCCTTTCAACTACATGCTTCATTCAAAACTCAACACTTTAACAAGTGTTAAAACATTATTCTACACAGCATCGTAGTTCATCCATTGCAGCTTTTTTTTTGTTTTTCAAATTTTAACTCCACATTTTAGTGTACTGAATAGTTTAGTGTG
This sequence comes from Toxostoma redivivum, assembly GCA_013397375.1. Taxonomy (NCBI): domain Eukaryota; kingdom Metazoa; phylum Chordata; class Aves; order Passeriformes; family Mimidae; genus Toxostoma; species Toxostoma redivivum. The sequence goes on from VXBI01002672.1 coordinate 538,386, forward strand.
CTGCAGAATAATTTCAAGAGACCCCCATTACAAGCAGCTGTAACAAAACTGGGACCTGGCTTGGTAACTCTAGTTTAAATGTCTATGGCTGTATTTCATGGTATGGTCATAGAAAAGAATGAAAAACCCTAATTTTTTTATTTTTAAAAATAATTTACATTTTTGTTTCCTATATAGCTTTTCTGCTACAGTTTGAATTCTTGTTAAATCATGAAGCTTTGTTTTCTATAAAATGTGTATGGTAAAAAGAAAGAAACTATAATTTTAGATATTAATATTTAATAGACAGAGGCATAAATGATATATTTTGTTGTCTGTTAGTTCTTCCTTGACTAAACACCTGCCCCTTCTTTAGAGGTGTTTGTGGTCGGGAAGTTTTGCTGTTGTTTCATCCAACAATATTAGAATATTAAAGCAGTAAACAGCACTGAAAAGAAATTTTTCATAATGAAGGCAACTAACTCACATCAAGACCAGAATGTGCTAAAGAACAGGATTGAAACTGTCATGTCAATTGACATGACACTGTCCTCTTGTTACAGATGAGGAATATGGGTCTGCAAAAGGATGTGGGCAGCACAGACCACATCAACTTTGGGCTTTTGCAGGCTGGACCTTGAGTCAGTTCAGAACACTTTTCATATGAACAGCAAAACTGAACTGGTCTTAATGATAAAGGAGAAGCAGGACCCCATGGTCCCATAAACACATTTTTAAAAAATTATTTAAAGGACTAGTCAGTTTCTGAGGCAGAAGAGCTTAGTAATGGTACTTTAAAATGATGATGATTCCTTTCTTATTTTATAAATACCTCCTTACTAAAATGTTATTAAATGTTGTTTAGAATGCTTTAATTAAAAGTAAATGGTTGAGTGGAATTAGAGAAAGAATTATACTGAATTCAGCAACCTTTCAGATGGAGAGTCCAGTTTGCTCTTTTGGAAGGTCTGGAGGATTGCTCATCACTATTGCAGCTCCTGTACCTCACTGATCACTGGAGTTGCTGTATTTTGTTTTTGCAAAAGAATCTGAGGTTTTATTTCATCCTGGCTTTTTCACACTGCTTGGATGCACATTTTCAGTTGTTTCAGCAGCATATATAAAGATTGTTAGTTTGAGAGAAGCAAGTTTTATGGATTCCTTATATTTGATGTTGCACAGGACTTGTACTATGCATAGTACAAGTTTTAATTCTGATATTTTAGAAAGCACACCTATAACTTGAGAGATAGAAAAGTCATCAAAGCTTTCCTTGTCCTTTGCTCTCAGGCTTTGAGTTCTCCCTTGTATTTCTCATTATTCATTAGTACTGACATGCTGAATGATACATTTTATGATGCACAGACACTCCATATGTATGAGAAAGACCTGTCAAAGCCTAGGAGGCTTTTTTTTCCCTCCACTGAATTGATTATCTTCAAAGTCCTGGCCCATATCTATTTTTAATGTTTTTTTTGTGCAACAAGATCTTTCTATTTGTCAGGGGATCAAAGATGCCTTTAAACCAGCCTGTTTCCCCAGCTGAGGGATCAACCTTAAGATGGTGTTGGTTTAGGATGTGCTATAGGGTTGGATGTGAGGGGTTTACAACTGCACAACCTCCACAGTGATGGCAGAGGTTAAATTGCCTTTAATCTCATGCATATACTAGTGAAGGGTCATTTTGGCTCCCAATTTTTTCACTTTAGTTCCTATCTACTTCATAGATCATACACTTAGAACTTATTTAATGACCTTCAAGAAGAAATTAATTTAATTTTTCAACTAGGCAAACAATTACAAAACTATTGTGAAAAATCACAGAATCACACAGTCACTGAGTTGGAAGAGACCTCCAAGATCATCAAGTCCAACTCATGCCCTAACACCTCAACTAGACCATGGCACAGAGTGCCACATCCAGTCTTTTATTAAACACATCCAGGGATGGTGACTCCACCACCTCCCCAGGCAGACCATTCCAGTACTTTATTATTCTTTCAGTGAAAAACTTCTTCCTAATATCCAGCCTATATCTCCCTTGGTGCAGCTTGAGGCTGTCCCCTGAATTCCATTTTACCACATCCATTTGGTGACAAGTATCTGTATTTCAGCCTGACTCAGAAGCACTTGCTCTGCTCTGTCACTCTCTGTGCACCAGCAGGTGGAATGGCTCCATCCCTGCATTCTGCATGAAACTGGCTCCTTTTCCCCTTGCCACAGGTGGATTTGGACAGGAACAAAACATGGATGTAGCATCCACCATAATGTCATTTTGCTGCTGTTACATATCCCTGGATGTACCAGGCTTTCCCAGCTATGAGTTTGGATGCATTGCAGAAAAGCTGATAACGCCTTTCACCAGAGGATTCCCACCTTGCAGAGCTGAGGATGAGTGTTCCTCATGACCTTGCTTCCCTCAAATCCCTTTTGCACTGTTTTTTGAAACTGCACTGAGACCAACCAAGTGGAAGTTCCCACATCATTTCCAGCTCAGGCAGAGAGCAAGCTGACCTTGCCCAGACTTCATGCTTGAATGTCTTCTGTTCACTCAGAATTCCAATAAAAAATCTGGGGTTGGGAAATCAGTACAGCAATAGGTACTGAATAATTTGGCACGTTTCTGACTGGCTGGAGGTCATTTAAGGCTTTGAAATGATGAAAAGGTGATGTGGAAGCTGTTTTTGGAATAAAAGCAACTTTTAGGTGTCTTTAGCAGTTCACAAGGATGAATCTTGTAAAAAAGAAGTATCTGTTTATATCTGTTCAAGAGTGTTACTGTAATGAGTTTTTCTGTTAATATAAAATACTGAGTTTAGAAAATGCCCACTACATTGACTTTAAATACCTTTAAACTGCATATTTTATGAATTTGGTATAGGCATATAGTAGCAGCTGTTTCTATTCTCTTTTTTTTCTCTCTCCCTGAACACGGATCACAGATGCAGGTTGCACGATTTATAAAATATGTGCAAGTGCAGACACATTCCTGAAAGTCAGCACAGCTTAATTGATTCTATCTTATTTTACTGCTTTGAAAGCTGATAAAATTTGAAATTTCCAGTAAGCTGAAGAAAAAAGATTTTTTACTCTTGAAAAATACCTAATTCAAAATCTGTCAAGAATTTTTTATGGAAACCATTCCTTTTTAAAAAGGAAATTTAACACTGTAATTCTATATTTCATTTGGATATTCTTTCTTGTGCAAACCTTTAGCTGTCTGGACTATAATATTTCAATATTACTGTAATATTTCAACAGGACCTGGCTGTCCTGTTTGATATTCCCAAATCAAAAGACAGTGCAATCTACATTTCACTGAACATTTTGGAGTTTCGATATTTTTTTATCCACTAAGGATGGAAATAAACTTCGAAATGCCTGAATTTCCCAAAGGGTAGACAAATTATTTCTCTAACTAAGTGTATTTTGCCACGCTGCTCCCTGAAGTAGGATCTGTGTCCTTATTACACAGTGTGCTTCCTCTTGCAGTCTTGATGATCAAAGCATGAGAGCTGTCAGATGAGAAGAAACGTGTAGCACGGAAGAACTGTGTATCAGTAACACACTGGTTAAAATCAAAGGAAATCAAAACCAAAAAAATCATGTTTCTTTTCACCTTAAAACTAAATCAAGCTAGTGTTAATTAATCTTCAGAGACAGTAGTAGCTTCAGAAAATAATGGTTTTTCCAGGATTTTTATCAGCATAAAACCCTTGGTCTCCAAATACATAGCACAAAACTGTTTTTACAGTTCCAAGGGATTATTTAAAGAAAAAAAGAAGTTGCATCAAGATTTTTAGTCTCACTGAAGTCCATGAGCATTGGATTAGGTTCTTAGATCCGGTTATGTAAACATTTCTGTAACATTTTTAGACTGTAATGTTTGGCCTGTTACTATAGAGTACTGCAGTGCTTTTCATAGCTTGATGCTTTAATACTTACACTTAAAGAGCTTATAATTTATTTTCTACCTGATATATCCACTTCTCATGTTAACATACACACCGGTATTTAAGAGTATCACTCTTTCCTTTCTATACTCACTGAAATATGTGAAACAGCTGCCTGAAGTCTGACAAAATGTTGCTGGATATCAATGATTTCTGACTCACAGGAGAGGAGAGGTTATCCTTTGCATTTCATATGGCAGCTATTTCTGATTTACCTGTGAGTAAGAACAGGTTTTTATAATCTACTGTCTTTGCTTCTTATGCCTAATGAGGTGATAAATATGATAAATAAGTAAACCACTCATGTGAACGCTGCTTTGTAGACTTTCAACCTTTTCTCTCCTTTTCTTACCTTTTATAAGTTTTATCCTTGTATTGCTTGATCTTTGTATAAATCACAAAGTCTATGTTAAGCTCAAAAATGCTTAACCTCCTGTAAAACCTGGCTTCAGGTGTAGTCTGGGGCTTCAGTGGCACAGGAAGGTTGTTCTTTGCAGAGCAGGCCTGGGAGCAGAGGACTAGGAAGTACCTGGGTTTGATTCAGGGAGCTGTGTGCTCAGACATACAATGAAGATACTACTCAGTGTTCTGGGCTCCTGTTTGAAGGGAAGAAGGCCTTCAGGTTTAAAAAGTCTTGACTCTTCTCCCATTAATTCTGCATGCTGCACTCACATTTTACCTAATTTTTCAAATGATGTATCTCACTATTAACTGGGCAGTGCTAACCAAAGAGAGCAGATTGATTTAAAAAGAGTGAATAATAGATGGCTTGTATCAGGAGTGTTGAAGGATTGCCCACTGAACAAAGTGAAACATGGTCATTGTTCATTCTTTCTACTCTCCTGTGCCATCTGTTATGCCAGTGCAGTGACACGCTAAATCATTGAATCTCTAAAGCATCAGCGTTTTGCACAAAGGCAAAAGACTGAGAGTGCCAGGAAAATGCTTTTGAATGTGTGACCTGTATCTTATGCAAGCAGTGTACCCTTCCTGACAGCACAGGCAAGCAGAAGAGTGGAGCTCCACCTCTTCTCTGTGATAAACAACAATAAATTTTATATTATAACAGGCATGCATGACCTGATAAACTTATGACAGAGCTGTGATTCTCAGGCATCAGCATGGTAAATTACTACAGTACCTTTCCTACCAAATTAAACTGATGTTGTGTGGGTAGATGTTTGTTTTAACATTGCTTTTAATACTCTGCTTCTTACAGCCATCAGAGCTCTCCTAAGATGAGCACAGTGTAGTTTTTACATGTTCAGCAGTAGCACTGCTCTAAGAATGATGCACTAGACTTTCTCAAACACTTGAATGTTTATTATGAAGGATGCACAGCTGCCCTCCTTCTAAAGCTGCTGGGAGAATATCATAGTCCAAACCTTCACTCATTTAGGAAGTCAAGGAAGATGTGACCCTAACAAAGTCAGTGGGATTAGGTGACCTATATCGTTGTTATTTTAGTCTTATAACTGATTCTGAACAGGAGAAAGAAGCACTCTCTTTTTTGATTTACTGGAATTCTTCAAATCCTCATAAAAATTTACTGAGATAATAATAGCAATCATATGTGCAGTTCATCTCTAAGTGCTTTTTAAAGATAAGAAGCATCTTCATTGATGCTGAAACAAAATTGAAAAGTCTTGTGGTAAGTCCCACAGCACCAACTGACAACAATGGGGAATGATTAAACCATCCAATGCACTAAGTCTGTGCAATAGTAATTTTATCTTTGTTCTTTTAATCAATCCTATTTAAAAATTAAAAAAAAAAAGTAACTAATACTGTAATCTGTTTACACTTAGCATTATCTATCTCTATTACTGCAAGAAGTGGTCCTAAGTCTCTCTGACCTTGATCAGAGCTTAGTTCTGATCTCAGTTCTTTACTCTGGGTCATTCTGTATCCACATGGGTAGCAAGTGGACAAAGGGGGGTGGAATTAAGGGGCAAGTAATTCATGCCAACAATGTAAGAGTTGCCACTGGCTTGTATTTTGGACATTTGGACTGTTGGAGCAACAATTTCAATGCTGAAAGGAGGCAGGGAGAAAGGTAGTCTCCAATGCTTGAGAGCAATTGCTTTCATTAGTGGCACTTGGCACCCCAAACCAGTCCAAACAAATTTTCCTGCATTCCCAAAGTGAAGTCTGATCTCTTCTGTTCAGGTGTAATATTTGTGTGTGGTCTGCCTTTCCTTTCTAACTTACTTATTTCCTTTGTACTGCAGCATAAATTTAACTGAAATTACCATATTAATACTTACCCATCTGGATTCATAGTAGTTTCATAACAATATATGTAACTGAGCCTCCAGTTCAATCCCCTCTCCATGACACCATCATAATGAGAGAAGAGATAGTTTTTCTAGATTAATTTCTTGCATCATGCTTTGTAAGATACTGTTTGTTCCTGACAAAAGGAAACAAAAGGATACATAAAGGTATCTTAGGATGCTGTCCTTGAAACCTTTGCTTTACTTTTTGCTGTGTTCTTATTGTGTCTGTCTGGGCTTTAAGTTTTATGCTCTGCCAAATTTTAGCCTGGAGTGACAGCAGAGGAATGAGCATTATAATGAAAGTGCTGACAAACCCTTAGCTGTAATGACGTGAATCGTGCAGCTATCATTTGAGTTTGCTGTGTTCTTTACTTTAAATCTTTAATGCTATTTTCTCCTTTTATCCCGTGTTGAGCAGTGGGATTACTCAAGTGGTTTATGGCTTAGAAGTTGTGCAGTTAAGTGAGTTGTTCAGTGGGGTGGAAGGACTCCTCTCTGGGGGCTACCTTCTTCTTTTTAGAGGTGTGGAAAAGTTTAAGGTTTGAGAAGGAAAAACACTGTCAGCAAGGTGGTCAATGCTGCAGTGCCATTCCAGCACTGCCATCAACTTTGACCTCTAACAACACCTTATTTTATATACACTGGCTGAGGTAAGGTTAGCCTTCTCTGAGGTGGGAGAAACAGAGCATTTTGTATTGTAAATGTGAAAAGAATGAAGCCTCAAAGAAAGAAAAAAATTTAGCTCATAGTAAAGAAATGTTAGTTGATGTTGTAGGCATTATTATTTTAGCCTGTAAGTCATTTGAAGCTGGATGTCTGCATTTCTGTGTGAACAGATATTGTCCAAAACACTTCTGACATTACACAGAACAAATAAGTTATGGACTAGTTCTGTACTGAACTGCCCATTTCCCTGTCTGCATGTACCTGATGTTGCAGAAATGGAAGTAACAATTCTATGGAGTTTTCCTTTGATTTCAGTGAGAGCAGAAACAAGTTTTAAAGATGCCTTTTTATAGGTGATATCTCTAGCTTTTCTAAAATGGCAGAAGCTGTTTCATCTTGAATAGGGCCTGCTATTTTACACTAGGATTTGTAAATCAAAGGATTTGTCTCTGGGAATCGCCTCTGCCTGATTCGTCAGCTGCAATAAGCGTGTGGGTGGATGTATGGCTCTCTTCTGCCATGTGACCAGGTAATGCTGAAGAGGAGGGAACTATAATCCCTTTAGCTCCACCATACATCTTCCCATACTGCCTGAGATTAACTGAGTGGTAATTTGAACAAAGTAAAAATGGTATGCATATATTTAAAAAGATAAGATGTATGTGCAGAGGGATTTTAACAGCCCACAGACATCCGCTGATAGGAGCCTCATGAAGCTCAGACCCATTTCCCCATTGGGAAAATGAAATCTGCATCTTGGACATGGAGAAGACTAGACTGTGCAAGGTCATGAGCATCCTGTTCCAGAATGGTTCCTCTCTGAGCAGGGGATCAGACCAGATGACTTCAGAGGTCCTTTTAAGCTGATATTGTTCTACCAATCTGGTCTATTGAAAGAAAGATTAGTGGTGAAATCATTGTCCTTTCTTTTGTGACTGACTCAAGTAGTGAACCAGTGTTTGTTTAGACCTGTCTACAGGGAATCAATAGCTCTGGCAGGATCATTGAGGCAGACCCTTCAAGTGTGTCATACCAGCAACAAATTAACTCATTGCTGCCAGCAAAGTTAGGGTACAAGCTTTCCTTTGATCTCCTGTGTTTCCCTGTCACTGTGAGATCTGTATTTCTCTCATCCTTTATTACAATCTTTAAATCAAAATGCTTACGCCTCAAAAGTTCACCTACTTTGTCTGAAATCCTCCTACTTTTCCTTTGCTTGACTGTATGGAAACGATGTTGATTCACAGAGATTACTGTGCATCATACCTACCTTTGCTCTCATTTTCTTTTCTGCTTTTCACACATAACAGCATTATATCAGGGCCCTTGCACCTACTTCTCAGGCTCCCTGGAGTATGTATGACTTGTGGGGTTCCTGGAACTGTGTTAATAGAAGTGCAGACCTGGGGAACACTGCTCCAACTGCTTTCCATAAGAAACAGCACAAACTCTTCAGATCATTCTCTAACTCCCCTTGGTCTTTCAAGATTTCACTACTTAAAGAAGGCACACAGACACATTGTCCCTACAACAGTGTGTAACTTGATTTCTTGAGCTGACAGCTACCACCAGTTATTAATTAACAGTCTTTTGAGGGACAATGCTAATAAGAGCGAGAACAGCAGTAGTGGGGGTGATATCATTATTCTCTGAGTCAGGTTTGATTAAAGAAGGTAAAAAAATCATCAGGAGAAGCTTCTGAGAATCAGAATTGCAAACTAGATGACAACAGCCTTCTCTGGGTTATGCCTCACTCTTCAGTTAAATCCGGTTTCTGGGCTCTTTGTTGACAACATTCTGCTGGTCATAAAGCATATGGGCAAAAGGAAATTTATAGGAAAACCCCCACGTAACCTCCTTGCTTTATTAGGCTTTACCATCATTGTACTCTAGGACAGATGACAGCAGATGAAGGAAAGGCAGAAATTTGGGAAGTTTATTCTTACCCCAGACCTGTGATAGCAACAAAACTTGTTTCATCTCTCAATGCCTCATCTTATCTCCATGTCAAATGCAGTGGTTTTGATTGATATTTAAAAGAAGGATTAGAAGCTTAATCCATTAATCTTTGTACATAATTTTGAAACATTTAGAAGAAGACATGGGTGTCCAAAGGCTTGCTGATTAGGAGCCTTCTGTGCTGGGTGGCAATGATAATAAAATCCAGGTGTGGGTTTTTTTTGATTGATTTTTCTGGACTCTTGTTTTGCAGTGTGACATGAAGAATTCATAAAGAGCCCTTGGCAGCAGTATATCACTGCAGTTTTACAGCACCTTCAGAACACATACATTATCTCAATGACTCCTGAGTTGAGAATACATACAGGAGATAGATACACTTATTTTCTTGAGTGTACAACCAAAGTTATGCAATGAATAGTATGATTTGAGTGTTAAGCATTATTCTGATTTCATTCTGATTACTCTTTGAGGCACAGATATGAACTGATGTATTAAAAATACTGATTTGTTGAGCATCTAGTAAAAGTTAAGAATGCTTCTAAAATACCAGCATAACTATAAGTGTAATAAATTCTAGACTTTTTGGCCCGTGTACCACTTTTATGAAAAGCTTATGGGAAATCCAAAGTGTTAAGTCAAGCGAAAAGCTATAGGAAACCAAATATATATATATTTTTTGCTCAAGAAGTAATGCAATTTTTCATCCCTGCATACAGAGGCAACATTTGACAGTAGAAAATTCTGGTATTTATGGCAATGTGTAAATCTGTGTTGGTTGTATAGACACCAAATATGTGGCTTAGGCAGACAGCCATGGGAAGAATTGTTCTGCAAAGAGACAGCCAGGTATGTGGCTGTACTCTCAGCCACCTCTGCACAGTGACCTTTTTCTGGCAGCCTCCTTTTCACTGGATGTTAAGGGAAAATATATTTTCAGAGGGACTGTGGCCAAGACCAGTGGGAGACAACAGTAGCTTCCTCTGCCTCCTGTTTTCAGGGCTCACTTACCAACTTGAAACTTGTCCCAACTACTTTAGCTCATTTCCGTTTCCCCCCACTTAAATGTATGTGTTAAGTCATCAGCAAGTCTGCATTCTATTCTAAGAATTACTTTCCTGCAGATTTCCCCATGAAGAACTTGCATGTATCTTGCAGGGAGAAGAAGTGTATTGATGTCTGACACATATTTTCTTCTATATTTGCCCTTCATTTGTGTACAGCAAGAGGCTAAAAATTGTTGAGGATATTTGTTGCTTGTCACTTTTATTTGTGCATGAGCATGCACATACAGCCTTATGCAGGGACATGGAAACTTTGAATTTTAAAACAGTGAGAAAAGGTTTTATATCCTTGTTTATCCTCTAGGCACTGTGCTCTCACTTCTTTTTTGATACTGATGGGAAGGAGCTTATTAATGGGCTGGTTCAATAGACTTGTTAAAAGGCTTTCTTTATAATAAAAGAAAAAACCTAACCTTTTTGAAATTCCATCATTGAATGAAATTACATCACTGATTTAGTCTTTATTTTCTGTATGACTAAGCATCTCATTTTTATACAGAATAAAAATTCTTGTCAAGAAAAATTGGTCACAGTTCAGATGTTTTCTAACAAGACATCAGCTGCATCATTAGTATGTTTTTTCTCTTAGCTGAGCATCAGCTTATAAGAGAAAGACAGGATTTGCTGAGCTCCACATTCTTCCTCCGTCTCCGATCTGCATATTGTGCTCCATTGCTGTGGTACATTAATTCTCTTGTGACCCAGCCATTCATAAATTAGCTCTCTCATCATCACTGCAGAGAGCACAGAATTGCAAACTCCAGTGAGGGAAAGATCTTGTAGGTCAGCCCACACTATTTCCTTACCAGTTTGAGACTGAGGTGTGCTTGTGAAGGAATGGGGGGAACCAGTGGCACTCAGGTTCCAGATTGTTCTGGTGACAAAGATGGAACCCAGACAACGACCACTGAGATACTTATTTTCCACTCCCTGAGACTCTTCTGTCTTCCCAGTGAAGACCTGGTATCCATCTGCTTAGAGGTCTTTCAGTGCAGAACGACAGAAGAAGGATCCTTGTTCAGAACGTTTAATTCTGACAAGTATATATTTGACATGTGAGAAACAAGTTAAATATTTGTTCTGTATAATTTGAAATCAAATATATATTATCCCAGGTGTTCTGAAGTTAAATACAGTTTTGTGGCAAATGTTGTCTTCAGAATCTTTTTCTGGTTTTTAAGAATCAGTCTCATACAAATCCCATTTGTTTCATTTTCAAACCCAGCCTTGCTTACACTTTTTTTCTGCATAAACCTTGTGACATGGTGACAGCTCCTGTATTTACAGACACACACCCTTCTCAGATGATGCAGGCAGATGAAGGTAGTTTTGTAATTTTTTAGAGGTAAATCTTCACACAACTATTTGTGTTCTGAAATATAACCCCTCTAGTTTTTATGTTTACAAGGTAATTTAATAAATTATTTGTTGATCTTGTCTTCTCCTGCAACTATTAGATCCGTTGTTGTGCTGTGCACTGTATGTGGTCTGCAAGAGTTTGGAATACTGTATTGTTTTCACACATACAATATGGAAATTTTAGCCCAGCTTTAAGGGAATAAACCCATTTAATTTTCCATAGTGATGTCATAATTTAAGATTAAATTCTTAGTGCTTTATGTTTAAGAAGATGTAAAAGCTCCAGCTCTGGTTATATCTTTTACACCCATTTGATAGCATTCTGACTGAATACCCTGCAGAACGTGATGGCTCAGCTTTCAAGTCACTCTTGTGCTCCTGGGCCATAAAAGTGAAAATGTATTTTGACAGTGCCATTCAAGCTGTACCCTGACTCACAAATGCCAGTTGGCAAACATCTGTTTCATTTCTCTGCAACTGTGCTTTACTGTTGTGTGTCAATGGGTGGCCATACAAATATATTCTGTGAGCAGCCAAAACTAAAAAAAGATTTCATATTTTATTTCTTACATGCAGTGAACCTCTCAGTGCCAATGTTCATAATGATGGGCTGTGGTCACTGTGCTACTGAGGTGAGAGTCCATCTACTGGCAAATACAATTCTTTCAGAGTTTTGGATTTTCTTGATTATAAACAGCAGCTTTATTCAGGTCAGGCTTTATTTCATCAGCTGAGCTCAAGGAAACATCTCAGGGAACATTTTGGGACATTCCTCTCAGGCAGTTAAGAAAAGTTTAATTCATATGACTGCTGCACAGCTTTGCACATTTTATTTCCATCCCAGACTAATGTGCAGGGTAAGCTCCAAGTCAAATGTCCATTGGAATTTTAAGCCTAGTTCTCAACCCAGTTCAGAAAGAGGATAAATGGAAATGGCCAATTCTGAAACTGGCTTCACTGGTGTCAGAGCTAATCCTAAATTTCTACATGAACTCCTAATCCAGAAAAAACCCAGGGGAAACTATACTAAGCAAGAACATTTAATTTCTTCAGTAAAGGCTTCTCCTAATGGGCATGAAGCAAAGTTCAGAGAACCAAATGGAAGAAATCATTTTCTCATGGTAACTAAACACCAAAATCACACACACAGTCACTGAGCTGTGAATTATAGCTGCTGTTCTGGATGCAGTTTGAGGAGTGACCTAACAAAGTGCAACCATGACTAGAGAGGATTTGAGGGGCAGGAAAAATAAATAGTTTTTTAACCTTTCTGAAACCATTTAATAGCTAACAAAAGTTCATTCATCTATGTGCCTTTATATGAAATACATTTTTCTGTTGAGATTTGGCTATACGATAATGTGGGTTATTATCTCCCTCACACTCATATTGCCAAATACACAGAAACTGAATGAGAGTCTTGTTTAGTGGGAGAAATAATAGAAAAAGAGGATGGAAAACACATAGACAACATCTACTTTAAAAATACTCCAAAATTATTAGATACTCACAATAGATACTAATTAACAGCTGATGGAGAATTTAAACCCTGCAATTTTGTGTTAATTCCCAGATTTACACAAGCTCTGTCAATGGGAAAGAACTGATGATATATCCAGATGACAGAGATTGTTTGGTGGGATTCCTGTGTTTGAAAAATGTGAAAAATACAGCCACAACAATTCTGATATTAAAGGCATAGTACACAGAGCAGCCCTGTTTTGATTTCTACTTTGTTAACCCTCTTCACACTGATTGACTCCTTATCATCTATGAAACTTTTTTAAGAAAGGAGTTTATGGTGTGAAAAATTACCAGAAGGAGACAGAAACTTAAGGAATACTTTAGTCACATTTTATTACTCCTACACATATTTAACTGCTTTATGTCTAGGCCTGTTTCTAAAGTTTTATTACTTCAGTTTTTCAGTACTGAATAACATTTATGAGAAATGATGTGAAGTTCAATAGTTGCTTCTTTTTTCACAGATTTTTATTGAATTTGTGCAGCAAAAAGCTTTTTCTAAAAGATGCCCTCAGGAAAATCTCTTTTACTTTTTCTGCAAAAGCATATTGCTGTGACCACTAAAATACATGTTTGGAAATGAGAGTAGGTAGTAGCAGATGAAGTAGCATTGCTGCTGTTTTGGGAACAGGAAAAAGGTGTGATCACAAAGCAATAATTTGCTACTTTTTGGAAATCAATTCATTATATTCTCTGGCTGTTTCAGGAGTAGAGGGAATTAAACTCATGTTACATATAAAGAAGCTATTTCTTTAGTTTTGCATTTAGTGTTTAGTCATAATTTTGGTGAAAATTGTATTTTAATATTATTTTTAGAAAAGTATAATATGTATAATAAATACATAGTGTGTGATCTTTAAAAATCAATTTAACCTAGCTCAGCATTAATGTGCACAGATGTGTCAGTTTGTGTCTTCAGCACTGTGGGTGAAGTGGCCAGTTTAAGCACAATAGAGAATGTCCCGATTTGCTGTCATATGACACCTTTCTCTCTCTTTCAGCACTTTTTTCAGTTGTAAATCCCAATTCACAGATGCAGCCAGTCTCCAGCAAAGCCATGAGCCATACCTTTGGAGGCAGGTACCTGCAAAAATCCAGTTTATATATACTCTTACTTCCAGAACTGGGAACAAATTACTTCTGAGACACCTGCCCCAAGTGAATAAGGCAATCACAGCAAATTTAGCAGTACCTAAAAGAGAGTATTTTTTAAAAAGAGGAGTAAATAAAGTATAATGCAGAGTAGATACTCTGTAAGTAAATCGTGCATGAATAAAGTACAAAACCTGCAAACCTACCAAAGTCAGAAGGATTTTGTAACAGCCTGCTATTAGGAAGGAAGCTCTCCCAGCTGAACGCTCTGGAGGTCTGTGCCTTCTAGATGGAAACCTCTTCAACCAAGGCAATTCAACAAGAGAGAAATACCTTCTCCCGGCAAAGCTCTCATCTCCTCACAAATGTAAATGTGCTGTGACCTAACAGAGCACAAAGGCATCGGTACTTTGTTGTTTGCAGTAGGGTTTACTTGTGCTAATGCTCAGAATTCTTTTGCTTCTTGCCTCTGATGCCTTGCAGCTCTTCTGCTTCCTCCTGGCTCAGCTGAGTGAAACGCTCTCTGTCTGAGACCTGTCCTTCCTGGAGGCACGCTGGGAGCTTCTACACATATGTGGAAATTCCTTCAGATGATTTCTTATATGGCCTCACGTGCTTGGCTTTTGTAGTGGGTATCTGTTGTTAGACCAGAGTTCCACAGGCCGAGGCAAATATTTGATTACTTAGCTGAGATGATTTAATGTAGACATTAAAGAGGAACAGAGGAGCTCTATTCAAGAACTGACCTCCTTTTATCCCTAGATGGTTTTGAATACTTTCCATAAAACTTACAAGAGCTAGGATTTGTGTTTTCTAGAAGATAAATATATCTACTTATATGAAACATAAGGTTTCTGTTGAGATATTGATGCATTAATATAGGTCTATACATCTGTCAGACTTATTGCATTACCTATACTGATTTATTAATTTTTTTCCTCATTTTCTTTCTTAATTCATTATGTTACTAAGGCTGTTTAAGGTCTGAAATTCAGAATACAAACCAATACATGTTTACCTTAAAGAAGAAACTTCAGGTTTTTTTAGAAAACAGCACAACCCTACCTGCCCATAAATAGCCTTTTCTGCCTTCAGTAATAGCATTTGAATGTGTGATACTTGATACATGAACCATTAATTTGTGCCTTGGAAAGATGTTGAAAGAATGATCTTCACTTAACAGTGATTCTACATGAGATTATATTAAGTATAGATATATATATATTTTAAACTTGTGAGAGACTATTGTGACTGCCTATTTTGAACTATGTAATTTTATGAATGAGTCATTGTAGTATGTCCAATGACTGAGAACAGAGCTGAGCTTTTAAGAAAATAGTCAGCGATGCGAAGTCCTTTGCAGGCTCACAGTTTGCATTTCCTTCAGGAAATAAGGGACATCAGACAATGTTTAATCCACTGTGTGCCACGCTGATATCATCCTGCCTTAGCTACCAAAAGGACACGTCAAATACCAGAGAGAAATCTAAATATAATTTCACCAAGACACCTCTTAGTCTCAAAGGGAAAAAGCTGGCAAGGTGGTCTGAAAGATTTATTTGCCATTATGCCAACTTGTACAAATCATGTTACCTCCTTAGTGTTACTTAAAAATTCCAGTGCTGCCTTTTTTATTATTTTGCCCAGGATTGCTGTCAGGCTGACATATATAAAATTACCTTGGTCCTTCCATTTACACTGTTTGGCACAACTTAGGTTTTTTTTTTTCTCTAAAGCTGAATTTTATTATTGAATTCTCCTTCCAAGCTGGGAGACTGTCCTTGGAAAATTAAAAAATATCTGATACTGTATTGTTCACATCATGAAACCACAAAGCATATGTAATTGAGATTTAAAACGTTTTTTCTATATAATTAGGCTTTACATCTAAAAGGAAAAACCTGTAGCAATAGAGAACGACTTAAAATATAGTTTTCTGTTGGTAAGAATTAAATTGTGTGCAATTAGAATTTGAATACTTATTCTCTTGAACTGCTTAATCCAGTGGTCAGTGAGCATAGGATAATTTTGCAGCACTGGAATTCCTGCACACAGGAGAGCAAGTTGGGGTGATAGGTTGTATTATTGCATAAAGATTTATAGTGGTTTATTTAGAGGTCAAATGATGACAAGGTAAAAGAAGTTAAAACATCTTGATAGTTTTTAAGTAATTTGCATAAGAAATCAGTGCTCATGAGAACTCAAAACCATCATGGGTTGATTATGAATTCAGAAGATCTTTCAAGAGATCATTCTGGTTTATCAACATACACATTGCATTTTTAAATATAAAAGAAGTAAAAGGCTATTGAGGACTTTTCTGAAGGGCCTCATTCACTCATTGTTGCAGATGCAAAAAAACAATTAAATGTTAATTTTAGTAGTGCTTTGATTAAATATATTGGCATAGTGAGAGCGTGTTTATAGTGAATAACGTCTTTATTCACTATTAAAAAAGAAGGAAAAGCATTACTTAGGAAACTTTTAAAAATGAATATGCTGTCTCTTAGATTTCTCTGTAGAATTCCAGAGAGTTACTACTTTAATACTTTACATCCCATGTTAAATAGTAGGTGATGATTAAAACTAAGCTCTGATGTTTCTTATGGCTGCAACTTAATTGCAGAGGTACCATGATTAGAAGACTGTTTCTCCAATAAAAAGTATTACTTTATACAACACAACGTGTTTTCCTGAAGATTTGGTGGTTTATATTTACAAATTTGATTCTACTTCGGTGCCCATCTTAATGTCTTTAAATTACTGTAAGTTACTTCAGTAGCATCACATAATTTTTCACTTTTAATCTATCATAGAGGTATTTGATTTTTTCCTTCTCCTTTTCCATGAAAAGCTATTTAATATTAAAATGTACCATTTTGATCTCATTGAATAATAATTTTTGACATGATTTATTGTTTTTTCAATTACTTGTAGTAGTGATTCAATTGAAAACCATAGGATCAAGGTGTGTTTTATACTGTGTAGAAGCTATCATGACAAATCTTATTGAACATAATCTTTGATATAAATAAGACTATTAAAAATACAAATTTGAATTCCACTTGCATGTTCACTGCACTATCACTGAGTTGCTGCCTAACACCAGTGAGTTGTCTTTTCATTTAGTCTTCATTGCACTGCTGGAATAGTTCCTGCAGCAGAAAGTCCTAACATTATTGAAATTGGCAGCAGAGCTCCCTCTGGTTTCAGTAATTCCACGATTTTATCCTAAATGCATAACCTTTCCTGATGCTGATAAAATCAATACAAAACAATGAAAGCTAATGTGTAAGGATGCCCACAAATGATCAGATTGATTGTAATTAAACCAGACAATTACTGCTGTGCTTATGTGGGATGCAAACCTGCAGAAACCTTGTGCCTTGGTTTTGTGAGCACGTCCAGAAACCTCTGTGCCGGCTGTCATTGCAGGGGGGAATTTTGGCCCAGGGTGCCTTCAATGGTATTTTGCCTGCTTGCCCCAGCAAAACACTTGGCTCCAAGCTCTGCACTGCCCATGATTGCTCTGTAAAGCAATTAGCTAACTAGCCTTGTTCTTCCAGCTATGCTGACATCAGCAGTGGTGCTGGTGGCCAAGGAGCTTTGGCATGGATCTCTTTGATGTAATGTCATCAAATAGAGCATCCATAGTAGCTTCAGCACAGCCTGAAACAGGAGGCTGTTAGGGGAAGGTCAGGCAGGAGGTAAGAAGCATGTCCAGACATTTATATTAGGCAGCATTCAATGACACAAAGATGAAAAACTGCAAGGTTGTTTGAATGTGCACTCAGAAAATGGGGGATGTGTAGAGAAAAAGAAATGCACGTTGCATAGTGGTGAGTTTATTTAGTGTGAAAAACCTGGGCAGGAGTATTCTGAATCTGATTAAGAGAATGGTTAGATAAAATGTATTTTGCAGCTTTTTTTTGGCAGTTCTTATTCTTCAGACATTACTTCAAAACCTCTTCACAGCAGAAAATGTGTCAATTAATAAAAGAAGCTACACAGTGTTACTGCATGCTCAGGTGTGGAGAAGCCAGGAAGGCACCAGCTTCTCTTTTTCTCTGGTTGACTAAATTACTTACTTGATACAAAGGGTTTCATTAAACTAACTTTAAGTTACAAAAAAAATTTACGTTCTTCAATTTTGTCTGATATCTTGTGAATCTAAGAGGATCAGTGAATTTCTTCCATCAAGCTGCTGAATCTAAGGCCAGTGATCTGATATAGAATGGGCCTGCTGACCTTGTATACAAAAAGCAAGTAGAATATAAGATAAATACCCTGTTGTGAAGAACTTTCAGCTTTGGGGTTATTTTATGGTGCTGAAATAGGGTTCATGACAGATTCTGAAGCACCAATTCTTTCAGATCTGCTGTCAGATTTTAGTAAGATTTCCACTGAAGATACAGGTACTGCTGCTCTGCCTAAATAGTGAGCCGCTGGTTTCTGTGAAAAAAAGACAGAAATCTAGGGAAGATTGCAAGCTGTTGCTTCAGATTGACTTCACTTCAAAGTAAAGTTGTCAGATGAAATTTGAAACATCCTATATTTGCAAAGGATGTCCCATTGTGGATTGCTATGGAACGCTTTTTATTTCTCTAATGCTGTACCTGGTTACTGATCTTCTGCTTTAATATCAGTAGGATCAATGGTCACTCAGGTTATAATGAGTCATCTCTGCTTTCCCTGCTCTTTCAAATTCTGTTTCTGAAGGCTGGAGTAACATTCACTCACTTTTTGTGTTCAGCCTGACCTCTTTCTGCAAAATCACCATTAAAGGGTCATTGTTGTTTGACATTTGAAGTATATTTGTTGCAAATTATCTATCCTCACAGCTTCCTTGTGTTACTGGTTATTCTAGATGGCACAAAGGTTATAACTTATTTTATTCTTCCTAAAATCTTATTTATTCAGCATCCTCCTCTGCAAGCTGTGTTTTCTTTCTGGCATTTCACTTCTTTTTACTGCATAGATGTTGAATACAAGTGAACATTTACATTTCTTGCTTTATCTTATTGTTTTGTTAACTCCTGCTGTGCCCAGGTTCTGTTAACAGGTCAAGAGCTGTTTCCCTGTTGATCCTCACATCACTTAAGTATTTTGAGATCCTTTACTATTTTTCTTTACAGTCTTCTCACTTTGTCAATTCTGGCAGCGTTACAGTGCTGTTGTTGGGTTTGGGGGTTTTTTGCATCCTTTCAGTTCCAGTTCATAATTCTCTTAATCCTCTTCAGATTTCATGTTCTTATATATGTCATTACCCTCTGTTTTTCCTCAAGAACTCTTAGTCATCCACATCAGTCTCATCCTTCCTTTATGCTTAGAATAGCTGATCTGTCTCATGCTCTTGCAATCCTTTGCCCTCCCTTCCTTGCTTCAACTCCTGATTTGTCCATTATTTACCACTGGATATGGCTGGATTGAAAGAAATACCAGATCTCATGGAAGTCAATGATATTGAGTGTCTGCCTATTTCGGGGAAGCATTGATGTTTGGCTTCAGTGGTTCTGAGTCAGCCTTTGCCCCCAGGCCACTGCTGCATTGCTGGCTCATTTGCACAGCAGAGAAGGTGGGGCTTGGTGATGCAACAGGCACAGACTGAAAAGATACAGATTCTGTTTGCCAAAAGGTAAATCTGTATGGAAGCAGGATGCTTAGGCAGAAGTAAAAAATAAACTGCTATGTTTTTCACATTATGTGCTGTATTCCTAGGAAGCCAAACTCTGTCGTTCTGCAGAGTGTGTCAGCTAATGCACTATGAAATATGACATCTGGTTTTATAGTGGGCACCTCTTCATCAGAGGCAAGATCAAATCCATTTTCTGTGCACACACTCCGACCCCAGACTTCTGTATTTGAATATAATTTAATTAGTGTTTCTGAAGAAGTTATAACATTGTAGTATTTTATCTGAAAACAAAATTAGATGTGAAAGATGGAGAAAAAGAATGTTTCGCATGGGTTTACAGGGCAGACTTTTGATAAAAATTCAACCTAATGAAGAAGCTTTCCTGTCTCTTTTTGTATAACTTTGTTGCCCATGTTTTCTATGTAGCTGAACAGCTTATTATTCTAAAAAATATGTTCACAGCCACCCTTTTTGGAAGTCCATGTTCAATTTGCTCTCTCCAGAGTTCTGAAGCTCTCCCTCCCAGGCATCGCAGCACGTATCACTGCCACAAATGAGGAACAGTTTAATGCCTCATTTTAATCAGCTACTCCCTAACTAGAGTGAGTGTCCCTGTGTGGGTGGATGGGAGCTGTGTGTTCCTCAGTCCCTCCTGCAGAACATTCCCAGGTGAGATCCACACTTCAGGAATATGGGAAGGGGGGAAGGCAGCATTAGCCACCTTTTCTTGTGCCAAGTACTGAAAGCAATATAAGATCTTTTATTTTTTTTTAACTTGTTGTTGTCAAAATTGCCTGATATATTTTTGAGCTCTTTTTTTTCCTTTCCACTCTGAAAGAAAACTTTCAACTACAATTTGTTCTTCAATTAGAGCTGCTCTGCGGAGACATGGTATGGATGGGAAGAGGTACTTAGTGGATGTCTTCACATTCTGGCAATCCAGGACTATATCTAGGGGCTGGTCTAATATCTGACATGCTTTAATTTTCCTTGAAGTGTATGCCTGACTGCAAGATGCTAAGAAACTGTATTGTTAGCCAGGGATCTCCTTGGCAAGGTCACAATCATTTGAATTTCCATTGAGAACACAGTGTACTGAGGGCTAAAGCAGTCCTGAGGTTCCTCTGAGACAGAAAAATTTCAAAAATAGTGATGCTTGAGACTTCTTTCCTAGAATTTTTAAAAGAAATGTGTTTTTTTCATTCAACTATGTTTATACCTTGAGTTCTTAAATATATTTGTGCTGGAATTTATGAAAGACTGTAGAAGATACAAAGTACAGCTGTAACCTGCCCACACTGTGTGACTCTAGAATGGGATTCTGTATGTGTGGGGCACACACATGTGGTTTGTGTTGCTAAGTACTATATTAGCTATATTAGCTCTCAGGGGGCTGAAAATGCTAAAAATTATTTCACTTTCATCAAGTGTTATTTAACCCACTGTATTGTACACAAAGTAGGTCAAAATGTGCTGCAGCTTTGCAGAGCCCTTAAACCTAAATCAACTTATCCAAATCGAACCTTTAAGGGAAATTCACCATTTAGTTTGTTTACAATTTTCTAAATTCAGTATGAGGCAAGAGGAAGCACTCTGTATCTTTAAAGAATTAAAATATGCCCATAAATAAGCTCAATCACTTGCCTTTGTAGAGAAAAAACAAAACCCCCTCATCTACTAAATCGGCTAGAAGCTGAAAATACATTTTGAGATTTTACTCTATGTTGTTTTTGTTCCTTTTTTTTTAAACTGTCTATTTGCATGGAACAGCAAACACAGATTATGCCTTAGTAATATTTATGGATTCGGCATCTGTCCCTTTGCTTTTATTCACATATTTTCATAGCCATAATCTCTAGTTTCTTATTTGATGATGCAAACCTTTCAGATGTGGAAATGGATAAAAATCTTACTGAATCTAGTGAGAGTCATTTTCAGGAATAATCCCTTTATTGGACAGGAAATAAAGGCCCCAGGGCACAAAAAAAACCAAAACAGAAAAACCAAACCAACCAACCAAACAAAAAAAGGCAACATGCATATTAAATAACTGAAGGTATTAGTGTCCAGTGTTTGCCTAGCTAGGTTCCTGCACAGAGAAATTGGAAAACTTGGAGAATTCTCTACAATAACAAACTGGAAAAGCCCCAAGACATAGTCCACCTGATCCTAAGTTTTATTTTGCATGCATAAGAGAGCTCTGTTGTGTTCAAAATTGCAGAGTTTGTTGACAGGTCTGTCAGCTGTCTCAAGCTGATATCCATGGTGGGATACACCCCCTTCCCTGGGAAGTGGTACCCTACTTTGAGACACCACTTCCACAGTCATTGAAAGAAGCCTTACACATAAGTTCAAAGCTGTAGGAGAACTGCATCAACAAGCCAACTGTGTGAGGCAGGTGATTATAAAATATTGAGATTTGGCTGCACTCACTGATTTTCAATTAGCTTCAAGGGCATGCAGAAGAAAGCAAAAATGTGACAGAATTTGTTAGTTGTTTTAGAAATATTAATACGATGCAAACCTGGAATATTTCCATGGAATTAAACACAGCACATCCTCATTTGATGTGCTTGGGCAGTGATGTCTCTGATGACAGAAAAATCCCCAAACCCTCTAAATGACAAAGTGTATTTCATAAGCCCCTTTTGGTAATTGCACCTGCTTTCTGAAATACATAAAGAGAGTCCGTAGTGTGCTGAAGGAATTTTGTTATTTGCATCTCCTCTATTACTGATTGAAAGCTCCTCTGTTGCCTCATCTACTACTAACGTGATTCCTCTGTGCTTTTCTATAGGGATTTGTTTCCCTAGTCTATTAAGCTGGTCTTTGTGTTGTCAAGAGCTACACAGTAAAGTCTTATGATATGATGGGATATTTGCTTTGCTTCCTCATTTATGCTTTTGTCCTTTCAAGCTCTTTGAACTCCAGTGAAAGCCTTGTTGTTAGAAGTCTGACCTAACATGGTCCTGTGTTTTGTTGAATGTCACCATAAAGCCAGAAAGAAAACTTCTTGATAGGGTAGAAATCTGGGCATCCTGCAGCATTTGGAGAGACAAGAAAAGGAATTTCTGAAGAAAGCATAACTCATACATGAGTTTAGATACTCATAAATACAAAGACTGATCATTTATTCAAGGTGTTAATGTTAAAGCCAAAGATGGGAGCTTTACATGACCTCTGTTCCACCTGGTGAGGCGCCTGAAAAATTACCATCATATCATTTAGTATTGAGATCATACCACACTTCCTAAATAATTTATCTACAATCTTTTACTCCTGTGAGTAAAGTTCATTGGATCAATTTGTAAGACTGACAGATTTTAAAGAAAAATTACCCTAAATGCCTGCTCTACATCTGAAATCTAGACTTGTGTTCCTCCTCTTCAGTAGCGTTGTATATTTGCTTCCCCCATTCTCTAATGCAGTTACTGTGTCTCTCCCCTCATTCTATAGGCCTGTGATCTTCTCATTATCTGTGGTTCCTGTTTCAATGTGGGCTGCCACTGCCAACAAAGAGACATGACTGCATTTTCCCCAGTAGGTACCAGTTAGCACAGAGAGAAAGCTTTCTTCTTACAGTTGTTGTTAATTCCTACTTTAAAACCAGTTTCTGCCTATTTCTAGACCTACTCATTGTGAAATAGGTATGGGCAAACCCTGTGTGCTTTTGCTGCGGTAGAAAATTGCCTTCCAACAAAGAAAGTTTGAAATACATTTTGTGTCATATCCATTGCTGAATACATGAATTAATTAATGGTTTGAAAAGATAAATATGAATATTTACCTTTCATTTCTGGCTGTAAGTGCTGGCTGTCTTGCACACGGTGTAGTGCATATTCCTGCAAAAGGCAGAATGGATCATGTGAAACTGTGTCATGACACAGCCTCAGAATGAAGTAGGACATTTCTTGACCTTGGTGTGCTCAACCGTGCAGCTGTAGTCTTCTTATGACAAGGAATGTCTCTCAAAGTAATGTTTAAAATCTGTTGGGGAAAGTTTCTACAGAGATATTTGCTAAATTCAAGTTTCCTCTATCTGCTGAGAGAGAAACCTTTCTTGAAGCCCATTTAATGTGTGATGTTTAGTAACTGAAAAATTTGATTAGTAACCTGAGAATTTTATTTCACTCTGTGTTCTGTTAAACGTTAAAACACATGGATTTTACATATTCCCTAATACCTGTGTCGGTTTGTTAATATTTCATACACCACTAATAAATTTTACTTGTTCTGGCAAAAAGACTTCCAGATAGCACAGCAGATAGAGTTGGTTTAAAAGTGCAAAGCAAGTTTACACTTGAAAGGATTAATTTGAGCTTTCCTAGGAGAAATCAAAGGGCTTCTGTAGGAAGTGCAGGGACTCTGCCCTACAGCGAGTGTTCCTTTGGGCCGGGCTCCGCTCGGGCAGCGCCCGGGGCAGCTCCAGGGAGCGCTGGGAGAACGCCGGGCTGGATTCTGGAATTCCCGCTGGAGGCGGTCGGAGCGGCCGCCCCCGCGTCCGGAGCCTCCCCCGGCCCGCCAGGGGCTGCAGCTGCAGCTCCTGTCTGCTGCTGGGGAGAGCCCCCACACGAATGTGTTTGCTTGTCTAAAGTCTGTGCAGATTTTAGTAGTCTTCCAGCCTCCGGTGCGGGGTTTTGAAACTCCATCACAAGCCACCAGCAGAACATTCTGAAAAAACCTGGAGTGTGGCTTGTATATATAAAAGTTATTTGTTTGCATGAGGCACATGTGCTGATACTGTGAGTCATCCATCCATTTTGCTGTGACATTTTCAAGCACAATTATGTGTAGTGGAATTTTTTTGGTAGCTGGCTATGTTGCCCATCTGTGAAATCATCATTCTACTGAGCACTAAAAATAGAGATGAAACTCTTGAGAGAAAATTTTGAATCTACTTAAATAACAGTCTGAAATGTGTTCCTGCAGTCAACAGTTTAAATATTTTCTATCCTAAATATGGATACTCTAAATTTAAGGTGATGTAGTCCTTCTGTCACAACTTCAATTCACCTTGCTAGCACAGTAATGGAGCTGGAAATAATTTCTGGCTGGGAACCCAGTCTGGTGCCCACCAAAGCCAAATCACTTGGGCTTCAGAGGAGCAGAACTGGTGTAGGTGTGTGAGAGCTCTGGAAGGTGGATAACATATGGAGTGGAAAGTATTTATTAATAACAGGGGATCCCAGGAGAAAAATATGAAGACAATCCATGACTGTAGATCAGAGGGGAATAAGGAGAAGATGATTTCTTGATTTTTGACTACTAGGAAATTAAGCTTTGAGATAAAGAACAGCAGAATATATAGCAAGTTTTAATTAGCTGTATTTTCAGTCAAAGCAAGTTAGGGAGAAGATATGGTAAACACTGAAAATAGTGAAGAACTGAAGCTAGAAGAGGGAACTGTGTAAGAATATAAACTGTGTAGCTGAGTAATAGCATCCTAATTGAAGCCACACAAAGCCAAAGAATCTAATTAGTCAGGAAAACACATTTCATTACATTGTTAGTAATTTGTTTTGAAAAAGTCCAACTGGATTTTAAATTTGACAGATTTTCATTGTGTTCAGAGCAGTTTACACTGTTTATACTTGCATACAGAGATAATGAAAAATATAGATGCAGACATATAAAAGAAAGTGTTTAATTCAAAATCATGTTTGCAGTTGTTCCTTGCTATCTGGGTACCATTCTATAAAGTTTTGCAGAGAGGATGGAAAAAAAATTGGACTTTTGTTGAGTTGGTAAGCAATACTGGAGAGCATCACCTATTTCTTTAATCCACAGCAATCTGAGGCACACTTGTAGCTTCAGCTCAGCCAAACTACTGAAAAGAGCATTGTCTGTACATCCTGCTGCCTTCCTGCTTCTTTCCCTTTTTCTCCCTCACTCCCTCTCACTCTCCCTGTCTTTGTACAAGTTTTCACAAAGAGATTTTTTTCACAAAATATAGAGCTAAATCTCCAGCCAGACTCAAGTAGTGTTACTCACTTCATTTATATTCAGCTTTCAAAAATTTGTATTTTTGGTGGGCTTATATGCAAATGATTGCATGGCAAGACCTCAATGTGGAGGTTTCTTCCATCTGGATTTTTTTTTCAAGTGCTAAATAGGAGAGAAGAAAATCAAAATTATGCTTAGTATCAGGATATTTTGCTCATGCAAGTTAGTAAAAATACCCAGTGATGCAAAAACATAAAAGACTATTATTGCAGAGGACATATAAAAATTCAGTGTTACATCCTCTTGAAAGTTCTTTTACCTATTAAATATCGAGTGTGGATAAGGTCAAAAACATGGACAATTAAGCCTCCCTCTCATCCTTTTTATCCTGTGGTGGATTAATGTATTTAAAAATCCATTTATGTACATTTTTATCTACTTTTGAGATCCAAGTTAATGGGTTTTCAGAAGCCTGTACTTTTTGTATTTGTCTATATAAACTACATCCACAATAACAATGTGCTATTTTAAGTTCTTTAAAAAGTCACCCTTACTCCTAGTTACATCAGAAAGGTGATATTCACTGATCTGACATAAACAATATATGGACATATTTAAATTTCTTCATGGTCTCTATATAAAAATTCGAACTAGATCTTCAAAGTCAATCTGTAGCTCCATCATACTTCAGAAATGAGAAGAATGAAAATACAAATCTTTAGACAAGTAGAGAGCATGCACCTGGAAATATATACAACATTAAAAGGAAATGCATAACATGGACAAGAATTAATCCTGCAAATCCTTGTTTGCAGCATAGCCATGTTTCCTTAAAATATTCCTCCCATGAATAAGGATAGTAATAGTTTAGTATATATTAGCATAGTAATAACTTCAGCTGGACTATTAGAATTAATAATGGATTAACCCACATGAGTGAGAATCCCTCCCTTGTTAAGGACAAGGCTACTTCTGTAGCTTCCCATTTTTTATAAAATTACGTATTTGTTACGTAAGTTCCTCCCACATGCATTGCAACTGGATTTGTTTTTGCTTCCTGCAATGATCTGCTGCACAGTATTGCTATGCTCCACTCCATGAGTGCATAGTGGCTGAAGTTTTGGTAAAGCAGGTTTATCCTTCTGCACAACACCCTGAAATTCTTAATGAACTCTGCTCCTATGATGTCCCTAAGAGGCAATTTCTGCATCCCCCTCTTTCCCGTACACAAAATAAATCCCTGAGAAGCAGTAAGTGTTATCAAGAGGGGAATTATGGTAATTTAGTGGGAAAATTGCAATAAATGTAGTTTAATATTGAATATATCTACCAATCTATAACATAGAAATGAAGTACACTGAGTATGGTGTGGCATAGAGGTATGACAGATGGGAACATCCGTATATCTTCTCTGGACAATGGTTATTTCCATTCAGAAATGTCATCTCTTGTAATAGTAGCTGGGACATATTCTAAAACATACACAGAATGCTGGCCATTTCATTCAGGAATGAGTAACCAATATCAAAGTGACAGAAAAGTGAAGCAGCCTTAGGAGAACAACTGGATACCAGTTTCTAGAAGAAGGGAAAACAGCTGTTCAGAGAAGAATTGATGGCTTCAGTAAATATCACTTTTGGAACTAAAGACTATCAGTATTCCTTAATACTTCCTCAAAAGTTTCTAAAAAGACTTGCATTTCCTTTTTAGCTCTAATTTTGATTTGGAAATATAGTAGGTAATTTGATCTAGCAATAAAGGAACAGTTAGCTTTTGAAATATGAACAACTGTATGCTTACAAGTTTGGACCAAGTGTGAATTTTTTTTTCTCTGTTTCATGGTTTTATTGGTTTTGAGAAGTATTTGCTAGCTCCCAGTACATATTGCTGTGGTTGTTATAAGGACTGAGGCTTAGAAAATAGACATTGGTGAGGCCAAAATCAGGAAATTTATGAAAACATTTGCAAGGGAAGCAGCTGTTTTTGGGGAATGTTTTTGTTTGTGCTGGATCCAGTCCTTATCAGATATGAATTTCTTAGTAGTGCCTCAGTGATTAAATTAATAAGCCTCATTTAAAAAAAAATTTGGATGCTGGAGTCCAGCTTTGCAAAGATACTTCTCAGGTACTTGGGTTAGGCACTAACTCCTGCTAAGCACATGAGGTGCCTCCTTCACTGCCTGCAGTGGTTGTTAGGCAACTAATCTTGATTTAGATACTTTTGAAAATCTACCAAGCATTTTTGACACCTAAATATTTGACTGTTGAGAGTAGAAGTCCTAGTTAATTTCTGGACATGTAAGGCAAGTACCTAAGTATGTTAAGATTGTTGAAACTGGAAACACCTGCACTGTAATGACACCTGTGAAAAGGGTGGCTCCTTCCCAAGTCAACCAAACCTGCAACAGCTGAGCCAATCAGGTCAGAAAATTACAAAAGAGGAAGCTCTGGACCCAAGAAGCGTCTGTGGAAGGCTGCTCTCTAATTTAGCCTGCTGATATTTTTAAAACTTATTTTTTAAATTCTTTAACTAACAAAGGTAAAACCAAAAAGGATAGGCTCTACCTAATGGAGAGCCTCTTATAAAGCTGCTAGCTGAGCATTCTTCACTGGATCCTTGGAGAATATCAGCAGTATTAAGGTTTTATTGCTCTTCTAATTACTGTCTGTAGATGTTATTTGTTGTTAATTAGATGGAGATAGTTGTGGATGAAGAACGGATGAAAGAGCAGGGTAGGCACGTGAATAGGAGAGTGGCAGAGGAAAGGTGTAGTAGAAATAGTTTAATGGGAAAGTTTTCTCAACAAAATACCACTTTTTGTCAAAGATAAGGGTTCACACCCACCGCGTTTGACTGTGGCTTGTTCAAAGGACATAGTGAAATACTTTTAAAAAATATGGGTAAACCTTCATAGTAGAGAAAACAAACTGTAATTTTGAAGCATCAGTTCTGTTTCAAATTGGAATTTATGTCTATAATTCTTACCGGACGTTATTAATCACTTTTTGTAGTGATTGAAGCACTGCCTTGCCGTAAGGGAAGGTGGCTGTCCGAGTTTTCTCTTTTGTGGCAGCATCTCACGGTCCCTCCAGCCGCGTGTATCAGTACACGGCCCTTCTGGAGTAGCTTCACCACCAACGAGACAAAACCTAAATGAATGGTTGAGGGTTCTGCAGTGGAAGGTAACGCCAAAATGATTTTGTTCTTCAAAGTCAATTTATTTATTTGGATAAACTTTGAAGACCTCAGTGTTAACTTAAAGTCAGAATGACAGCATTTCAACAGGTTAGCGGAGAGCTCGGGGTTGGCAGAAATCGGGAGTTTTCCTGGAGGTGCGGGCAGGGACGGAGCGGCCGGAGAGCCTTGAGCCGCCAAGAGCAGGGATGCGGTGTTCGGAGCGCGGGGAGAGGCAGACGCTAAAGCCGCTGCCTCTGAGGTCGATGTCCCTGCCCAGGGGAAAGAAGGGGGCTCGGGCGGAGCAGGTGCGGCGGTGACGGGGTTAAGGTGGCGGCGGGCGCGGGTCTATTTGCGGTGCCGGAGCTGCGGGCGATCGGAGCGGCCCCGCGCCCCCGCCCGGCCGCAGCAGCAGGTGGCGGTGGTGGCGGTGGCAGCAGCGAGGGAGTTAAAGCCCGCGGCGGCGGGAGGAGGGGGGCTGGGGACGAGCGGGGCGCCCCGGCCCCCCCGCCCGGCCGCAGCAGCAGGTGGCGGTGGTGGCGGTGGCAGCAGCGAGGGAGTTAAAGCCCGCGGCGGCGGGAGGAGGGGGACTGCGAGCGAGCGGGCGGCGGCAGCGGCGGCGAGAGGAGGAGGGGGCCGAGGCGGAGCGGGCGGCGGCGGGAGGAGGGGGACCGAGGAGCAGGCAGCAGCGGCAGGAGGGGACCGAGAGCCGGCGGCGGCAGCAGCAGCCGGGTTGCTAGGGATGGAGAGATCCCGTGTCACCCGGATGTGAGTGTCATGTTGGCCCAAACTCTGAGGGATTTGGCAGCGGCGAAGCAGCAGCGGCAGGAGGAGGAGGAGCAGCTTCAGCCCCTCGCACGTCTCTAGTCACTACCATGGGGGTCGGGTAGCGCAGGGGCAGCGCGCACCTGGCTCGGGGTG
>VXBI01002672.1:569387-580066 GCA_013397375.1 Toxostoma redivivum
CGGCGGGGCCGCGCTGTGGCGCCCCCCGGCGCCCCCGGAGCGGGGACCGGCCCCGGCTCGTCCGCGTCCACGCGCGTTCGCGGCGCTCCCACGGTCCGTGCCCCCCGTCTGGAGCAGGAGGGCCGTGCTTTCCCTGCCTCTCCGCTGCTTGACGGGGAGAGATTTTTCCACCACTGCCTGGGTAGATCCGTTTCACATCTATCTCTCTTGCCAGCCCCGAATTCCCAGCACGTATATTGTGCCATTCCTCCATTTTTTCCCCCACCCAGGCATCAAGTTTTGAATCGCGCTCAGGAGCCTCTCCTTCCTACAGGTGCATGTAGGAGTGACTGTTGCGCTAGTCAAAGAGCTCGCGAGGAGGGATCCTTGAGAGGAGGTGGTGTTTTGCCTCTTTGCTGTCATCTGCATAAAGAGCACTCAATTATTTTTTGGAAGGAGCAGTTTATTTTTTAATTCTCATGAAAAAGAAAAACCAAACACCATCCTTTTACAGAACCAAGCTTATCCTTTTACAGTGGTTTCATGGTTGTGATTCCTAGTGCGGAAGGCAGCAGGGCTTTATGAACATGTTTATCGCAGACAGTATTGGATCTTCACTTGTGGGAGGCATCCACGCATTTTTCTTTGAGAATGCAAAGCAGGGCAAGATTTAACTCGCTTGCAGGACTACCCCCTCTACCTTGCTGCTTATTCTTAATTGAACAATGTGTAAGAATTTTAAACAGCTATTCTTTTGACCAAAATAGAGAGAGTAGTAAATACTAAGGTGCTACAGCAAGCTTGATCTTAAGGGGTAGGTATGTTTTATTGAATAAACACGAGGACAGGAAGGTTTCCATCCAGTTAGAGAAACACATTTGAAGAGTCAAAATGAGAAGTGTTTGTGTCTCAATACCTAGATCAATCTCGAAGTTGTGAGGCTGATTCCTGAGCATATTTTCTACTGTTCAATTGCATATACCATAGCACAACTGTATGCATATATATCTGTATATGTAATGGAAACATCACACTGCCAGGAGGTCTTAAAACAATCTTTTTGGATTAGACCCATTTTAGTGTAAAACAATTATAACTGAGTATTTTTTCTTTTGTCCCACAGAGGTGAACTATGCAAGTAGCACCAGGATTCCTCTCCCTGGTGACGGACCAGCTATTCAGTCAAACAGTTCAGCACCATCCAAGCAAACTGTTCTATCTTGGCAAGCTGCAATCGATGCTGCTAGACAAGCAAAGGCTGCCCAAAACATGAGTACCACCACAGCCCAGCCTGTAGGATCTCTGTCCCAAAGAAAACGCCAGCAATATGCCAAGAGCAAAAAACAGGGTAATACGTCCAATAGTCGGCCACCCCGTGCCCTTTTCTGTTTATCCCTCAACAATCCAATACGAAGAGCCTGCATTAGTCTAGTAGAATGGAAGTATCCTTTGTTGCAGTTTGCTTTTTAAATGTTCTTATATTTTCTGCTTGTATAGAGGGGATTGTTTTACGGGATCTCTTAGAGCATCACAACTTAAATGTTACATCACTAGTATGTGTGGATAACTGTCATTAATGTCAATGGGAATTAATTGGGCTTTAGTTGCTGTTAAAGGTAGTCTCTTGTGTCATATTGACACAGAATATCATTTACTGAAGTAGGGAGCTCAGAGTCAGAGGAGAGCTCATAGCTGCTCCTTTTTTTCTGGGGGAAGCTAGGGGAACATTTTCAAGCTAACATATTCCAGCAAATCTCTGCATTGCATTATTTGCCTTTCCAAATAAGGAAGTGTCAGGGAGATGGCCAAAGATGTCAAACCTGTATCTTACATATTGGAATTTGGGGTATTGCCATTAGGGCAAATGAGTCAGATGCAGAAATATTTTTTATAAAAATTGTTTTTCCCAATACTAAAAGTAGGGAAGATTTTTACTTAAGCCAAGGAAGTGTTCTAAGTCTGAAATATAATAATCATCTGAGCTTGTACAACTTATGTCTACCACCAAAAATATTTGGAAGCATGTACATCTAGATGTGAGAGCAGAGATGTTGCCTTGTGTTCATGATGACCTGTGTGATGGGAAGGATGGCTTTTCCTTTAGTTCACTGGTTATGATGTGGAAATGTGTGCATTTCTGTGGCCTAATGGATAGCATGTTGGTTTGGTATATTATTTAATTACCAAGAAAAGGTTTGAAATAGAAAATAGTTTTTCTGAGGTACAAGGAGAAAAATGTTAGCCTATTAGCCATGGCAACATCCCTGTAATGGGAAACAGCTGCTCAAGACAGATTACTGAAGTAAAACTCAATTTGTTACTATAAACAGAACAGCCAACCTGGCAATAAGAGCTGTTACTATTTTATAGGGTTGGTGTTTCTCAGTTCTTTGTACAAAATTCAATTGCAAATTAAAGATAGTGAAATGGCTTCTTCTTTCATTTAAACTGGTAGAAGTCCAACTAATTTCAGTAAATTGGCCTCTCCTTGGCTAAGGTCAGGTAAATGAAATTACTATGGATCTCGACTGGAATAACTCAGCGAGAATTTGTCCCAGCAGGACCACATCATAAAACAAGGTTGTCAGTCTTGTGATGGTATCAATTGCTCACTCCAGTCTGGAAAATGCTGTTCTAACTTTATTTTGTACGCAATGTAGCAGCTGTTGATGTAGATCTGCTTTGTAGACATAAATGTGGCTCTCAAGGTGACAAACTTTTAATAGGCCAGCAAACAAAATTTATTTAACACGTATTATAGGACATCTGGGTTTTGTAGGGCTCTTTTTTTTTTTTTTTTTTTTTCTTCCCAGGGAACTTTTTTAAACTGGCAAAAATATTCTTTTGAATATATTTAGTATTCTTACCCCAATATTTTATGGGATTCTTATGGAAACATATCCAGAAGTCGTGCATCAAATGCATGAATGGATGCCAAAAGTTGTAGCTGAGGTCCAAAGTATTTATTTTCCAAACTTCCACAGATAGGTTCATCACAGTACCTCCATGTTTCTGGTCATTGAGAATAGTAAAATACCTTATGAGAAAGGAAAATCAATGAAAAACTGAAGGATAAACTTCATATGCATAAATTTTAAGAAAAGGAAGAATTTTTTTTCTGGAAGACAGAAGGTATCTCCAGGTTCCCACTGCTGTTGTCCAGCTCTAGTATATGTGTTTATATATATGTGTGTATGTAGTCTAGCTCTGCAGAGCTGCAGTCCATGCTCTTGCCAGTGTGGAAGTCTGTAGCCTTTGTGTGGCTGCCAAGCCAGCCATGATATTCTATTTTCTACTCAATTCACCTAAACTTTCATCTGTCCTGGCCAAAGCTGGGATTCGGGAATACAATTGTCAGAGACATGGAGTGGCCCAGAATTTTCTTCTGTCAGTTGTACAACTTTCTAGCTCTCCTATAAAAGAATAGTTGTGGTTTTCTGGGAATCTTTTTCCTATCCTACTATGAACTGTATTTCCAATTATTTTCTTCCTTTGGAAGAATGTATATTAATGAGACCTACATAGGAGGACAGAACAGTTCTGGGATTATTCCTTGCCCATTATGGTGACCCACGTGTTGATTTAAGAGTGGATAATTATATTCATCATTGGAATTTAATATAAAGTGCTCTGTGACAGCATGAGTAATAGTTTTCACTCTTTTCAAAAGGAAGAGGACTTTGAAGGATCATTGTGATGGAAAATAATATGGTATATATAGTGCTATAACTAAAGGTGATGGAGTGTTTGTCAGAGTTAGCAGTCAAAAGATTGCCTTAAAGCAAAGACTTGTTTTACCATTGCTGATGCTGGAAGGAGGACTAGACTTAAAAGTTTGTAGATACTCGTAAGTCATGACTTCCTTAACAAGATTTTCCAGACCATTTGACATATTTATACTACTGTCTATTTTTGCCAATTGTGTGGCCTTAGCTGTTTACATCCCATTCCCAGAAGATGATTCTAATTCAACTAATCATAATTTGGTAAGTACTCTGGAATTTTTATTTTGTTTGTTTGCTATGCTTTTAACATAGTTAACTGCCAGTATTTGACATGGCACTAAATACAGGTAATTTCAGCGAAAGAAATTGGTATATAGTGATATGCAAAATGTATATGGAACAGCTTTTTTTCCCCCCAGTATTGTTATTTTGTCATGTGTTCAAAATGAGGTTTTTTTATCAGTAAAATTCTTTGGAGAGAAATGTGCATTAATTTTATGCTCTGTGTGGTATAAAAACTTTGTTTCTGTTACTTGTATTGATTACATATATTTACTAGCTATTTCTGTTACTGACACTTGTTTCAGACTTGAAGGTTTACTGCATTTCCTAGTGTACTTGTCTACTCTGTTTGCAGTTTTTAATGGTGTTATTTAGATGTTTATTTTACTGGGTATTTTAATTTTTAATGAGAGAATGGAGGGGAATTTTGCATTAATATATTGTAAAGTGATAGGAACATCAATGTGAATTTTCAAAGTGGTCACTACTGGTATAAATGATCTTTCAGAAACAGGATGGTATTGCAGTAAGTGGTGTGTAGAGATCTACTTCTTTGGTTGAAAATAGTATACTGGTGTTGTGCTTGGAAAGATAAAATGGAAACTAATTTTTTTAATTCCATAAAAACTTACAAAGGT
The DNA here is from genome assembly GCA_013397375.1 of Toxostoma redivivum. NCBI lineage: Eukaryota > Metazoa > Chordata > Aves > Passeriformes > Mimidae > Toxostoma > Toxostoma redivivum. The sequence continues at coordinate 574,012 of VXBI01002672.1, forward strand.
AATACTGAATTACATTGCAATGATTTTGTTGTTTAATATAAACTCCATCTTGACATAGTTGGGTGGTCTTGTGCACTCATAATTTGCGTGTGACCTTTGGATGGGGAAGAAAGTTCATGCAATAAAGAATTGGATACTGAGAAGTAGGTAATTTTGGATTCATTTACCTGCAAAAATAGGGTTGATAGGAGGTATTTTATTTTATGAACATGTTTGCATATTTTGTTGTGTGTATATATTTGTTTTCCTAAAAGTAATTATTTTGTGCGGATGACCCATTTTTAATTTTTTTAATTGTGATTAAGTAAATATGGACAATAACAATTGCTGATGAAAGGCAGGATAATTCAGGTCAGTGTAAAGCAAGAGTTATGCAGCTGTGTATCCAGAAAACCAACAGGCTTTCTTTTTTTCCCCTGAGAGGTTCAGGGCACAAATCTCCATATCTGTCAATCCACCCTGAGATCTGCTAATAACTAATTTCAGAAAGCATTACATGAAAAAGGTAAAGTAGTTACTTGTGTCAGAAGCTAATAATTTTGAAAAATGCTTCTAGTTTTAGTTTTGTTAGGTTATTGTCTGGTGTTTCTACCCAATTTCAATTCTACAATGTGTTAGTATTTAGAAAGACAATGGACATTTTCATCCCTGGCGATTTTTCATTTTTATCTAGTGTGGCCAGGCTAGTCTAAGGAATGATATTTTGTCTTTTTTTTTTTTTCATTAATGGGAGAGATTCTTAATCCTTATCTATTTTAATTAGAAGGGTTCTTGAACCCCTCCAATTATATGTATAGGAAGTTTACTTGGCCATTTAAATGTTCTCAAATTCTCATTAAAATTTGCATCCTGTTTATCCTGAAGTTGAGTCATTCTACTAAGTTTGCTCAAAGAACAGAATTTATACTGGCAATATACTTTGAGCTGCTGGGACAGATTTAAACTCAATAAGGGAGCACACAGACAGCTGCTATGTGTTCAATCTAATAAAATAAATAGTTCTGGAATGAGTAGCATTGGTCTTTCCTATGACTGAGGTTGTCCATCAAGAAATATGTTAACCAGTGGTCTGGGCTCATGTCTCTTCTCTGTTATTTCATTGACAATTTTCCTTGGTTAGTGTGGATTCAAGTGCACTATGAGGGGGAATGTGTTAGAAGAGCTGAGTTAGAAATCTTGAGGCTTGCTTGGGAACCTGCTGGATCCTGTGTTTGCTGCTGCTTGAGGTGCTTGTGTCAATAAGCATTGGAGAGAGGGCTGTCTTACAGTGGGAGTAGGGATTATTCTGTTAATAATGTTCAGATCTTTTGTCTGGTTTGTAAACAGACTGAATCTTAATCATCATTGAACCTTGTAGCTTTGGTAGGGTTTTGCCTCTCTGAATGCAGACATGGATGCCTGACCTGAGCCCTGCACTCTGGTCTTGCTAGGAGACTGCTCCACTCTGGCTTTAATTCAAGTTCAGCTTCATACATTTTAGTTTGCATATGGGTATTATATCTAGCTTGGTTCTCTCAATGTTGCTTCATTGAATTGAATAAATGAATTACTTTCCATCAGCTAGATGAACTGGCTCTTTTTTTTTTTTTTTTTAATTTGTAAACAGAAAAATGAAGTATTTATACATGTGGGGTTTTTCTGTGAATACAAAATAGACATAATTTGTAATCAGGCTCAGAACGAGCAAGCAATGGTATGAGAGCAAAAACCAGTGGAACACTGGTAAATGGGAACTAGAGATGTAAACTTTTCCAGTTTTGGTTGGGCTCATGAGAAGGTACATAAGTGAGAATTTCAGCAGTCCAAGTGTTCATCCTTTATGACTTGGAAAGTCTGAAGTTGCAACTTCAGGGCAAGGATGTATGTGCAAAGCAGATATTCACTCCTCTCTGTGGTGGGAGGTTAGAAGGCAGAGTCTGGATGATGGAGTTTGCAAGACTTGTAAAAAAAATTTGAGAGGGTTTCTGAGTCTCATTGCCTGTGACTGAGCCAGTGAAATACTGACCCTGTGTCAACCACCCAAACTCTGATTATGAGTGAGCCCTGTTCTCCCTTTCTCATTAATGCTTCCATGTGTGGTGCCTAACCAACACAAAGTCAGTTATATGTTGCAGTAGTAATGGCAAAATAAATTTTATAACCAAATATATAACAAACATTTTAAGAAACAGGTGTATGTGTCTTCAGAGAAAGACTCATTTCCAAGAATAAATATACCCAAGATACAGCATATTTTAAAAAAATATGTAAGTGTGCGTACATTTGATTTACTCTATCTTAAGTCCTAAATCTTTATCTTAAGATAAAAGTCTGTGAGAGGGTTCCAAACCCTTTCTTTTGGAATAGTAGAGTATTTATAGGAAACTGATGGTACAAGGGTGGTTCAACTGTTTCTCTGTTCACCACTTGTCTTTGATTTGCAAGTTGAGATCACAGATGTTTTTGTAGCAGAGCCAGCAGCATGCTATGTGATATTTATGATAATTTAGGGAAGCATGCAAAGTTTTTTTCAGTATATTAGTGACTGAATTACGCAGATGGTAGTAATAAGCAATGATGTTGTAGGAATAGGAGCCTCTTTCATTATTAGTGTTTTTTTTTTTTTTTGGTATGTCTTTTTGTGTGCTGGATGCACAAGTTCTGGTTTGTGTTTTGTGTTTTTGCCTGTCTCTGGGTTCAAGGGTGCACTACAGTTATCTCCTTGCTCAGTGGATTCGTGGTCATGCTTATCCTCCGTCAGGAAAGAGGTTTTAGTACTGAATGATACAAAACAATGCATTCAAACGAAGCAAAAGAGCATAATCAAATTCAGACTGGGCTGTGCTTTACCACTTGCCAAGTGTTATAGTCCTGTGTTCTATGGGAAATTTTGTGTAATCCTTCGTCTAGAACACCTCGATGTGTCTTTGTGTGCCAGGAGAGCAGGAGGAAGGGATCTTCTTTACTGTACTTTGACTGGAGTAGTTCTCTCATGGCTGTGTGTATTGCATAGGCTGCAGTACAGAGTGATGAACTTAAGCCTGAATTCTACTTCATTAATAATTAATCACTAATCATTGAATGTACTGAACATAAGTGGACCCTGTTCTTCTCCAAGTAGATGGGTGAAACTATTATTGAACTGAGAAGTTTTCTGTTAGAGCAGAGAAGGAGTAATGTATTTTGGGATGAAATAATGCTTCATATTTTAAGGTAGTTTCTTTCATCTGCCTTGAGAAGTTTCAAGTGATCTAAACTTTCCATACTTGATTGAGCTCTTCTTTTTGGAAGTGTTTCTTGTCTAAGCTTGATAAGAAGCAATTTCTAGCAGAAAGGGCTTCCTGTATGTATTTCTGTTTCTGTCATCTCCTTTTTTTTTCCTCATCTGTGGTACGCTATTTCCCTTCATGTCTTTTGTCTTTAACTTCCCACTCATTTATTTCTTGTTATCTTTTGCCTCTACCTTCTGGCTTCCCTCTGTGTTTTCTCTTCTGTTTGTCCTCTTGTGCAGCATGCTTTTCTGTATCTCCTTCTCCCTCCTCAATTCCTGATATCATCCTGCTGTCCCATGTTCTGTTCTGTGCTTTGCTCCCTGCTGCCTTTCCTATTGCCCTGACTGGCACTGGGCTTCTTTCTTTATCATGTGTGGGCAGACCAGCACAATACAAGTCTGGATTTTGGCTGTGATAAAGACATTGTTGGTTATTATTTTTCTTTCCTTCATTTTAATAAGTAAATATGAACAATAAGAAAGCATCCATCCAGAGGTGTTGAAAATGACACCCCTAAAGTTTGAGTTGACTCTTTGGTTGTGCTGCATCTCCTGTGACCAGACCCCAAGGTTTTTGTGGTGACACTGTTGTACTTGAGAAGAGATTGACAGCAGTGTCAGGGGATGGGAGACCCAGCTGTATAAATTACAGCAAATTAGCAAAGTCCCATGAGTAGAGAGTTTGCCTCTAGTGCACAAAGGGCCCCTAATGTTAATTAAAGTCTCTGTGCCTCTGCTAATAGGATTCTTGAGCCTTGCCTGAGTAGCACTGTCTGTGGGGAGCCCTCAGAGTGAGGCTCTGTGCTGAAGGTTGTCTCTGCAGCCTGTGCTTGCAGAGCAGGGCAGGTGCTGATGGTCTTGGATGCCTCTTCTGCATCCCAGGCAGCTGGGACTGGGAGAGCCATAGTGGGGGACACTGCTACAGGAAGGTAATGTTTGTGTCCTACTTTCAGGCCAAGATTTCCTCTGTAAGTAGCTTTACGTGGCTCTGAGTCCCTTCAGCAGGAGGAAAGCCAGTGTTGTGCCTTCAATCTAGGGCACAGCAGGAGAGTGCTCCGAGAAGAACCGGTTGAACTCTTGACTTAGAGGTGTCAGGCTTCCTGTCCTTATCTCATTAGCAACTCCATGACTCATTCAGTTCTGAGGCCACATGACTAATTAATCCATCCATTGAAAAGGTTGTTGGTTTTTACCTTGCACCCAGTTGTCCTCTATACAGAGATTACCTGAAAATATTGTTGTAGAATTCTATAAGTTTTAATCTCATTTAGTAAACAATTCTAAAGATTTTTGGTTAATTGCTGTGTTCAATGTTGTATCTTAGAAGGATTTCTGTGTTTATCTACTGTCTTTGACGTGTTTACTTTTTCAGCTCAAGGGTCTTTAAGGCCTGGCTCTCTTTCCACTCACTTAGAAAATCTTCCAATCTAAATAACTTTTTGATACTGTGTTTCTGATAGTTCTCTATCTTTGGATTCTTAGCTAATGCTCTCTCCTAATGGCTCTGATAGCTGGCATACAAGTTACCCAAGTAAACTTTTCAGGAAAGATGCAAGATAATTTGGACTCTACTGAAAATACTTCACTTTGCCTGGGAAAACACGGTGGAGACCTTATAATGACTTGTGTATACTTAGCCAGGCTTCCCATACTAAAGATACCAGATTAATTTGTTGTAAGAGAAAATATAACTAAGTTTTATCTGAAAAAGATTCAAAAATATAGGCTCTAATTGTAACTGATACATCACAGGAATTTAACATTGTGCATTGATTCAAGTCAGTGAAATTTATATACATGTTTGTGTATGAATAGGAGGGGCCTGTGAGAAAGTCATTAGTTCAGTTTTGAAAAAAAAAAATCCCCACACATTAAAATGAGGAGACTTGGGTCAGTTTTTTCTGTCCATATGCAAATGCTCTGAGGCATAGTTTTGATTATTTTTACTTTGTTATTTTTCATGTACATTGATACCCTGGCATGTATATTCTTGTTCAAAAACCCATTAAATAACTTTTTAGCTACAAGAACAACATGCCTTATCTTTCTGAAAATTAATAATAAAGTTGTTTGATGGTTATTAGGTGAGGTAGACTGCATCAGTGAGTAACCTTTGCACATTTGCAAGAATTTCTTAATAGATGACATTTCTGCAAGGGGATTATTAAATATTGTAATTAAGTACTCATCCTTCTCTTCCTATTTCAATTTCACTTTTTTGTTTAATATTACTGTCAGTCCAAAACTTCAGTAATATGCATTAGCTAATTATTATGGATTACTTTGATTTTTTCAATGCAGATTTTGAATTTAGAGGTTGTTTTTTTTTTTTTCCTTTGTATTGTAATGCACACCTCTGTAAAACAGATGACAATTCTGAGTTAGTGTTTTAGTCCCTTTTTATCCTGGGCCTATACTGTCTGTGCTGCATTACCCCCATGACAGCTCTTGAATTTTTTTGGTGGATGTAATTACATGTGTCAAGTCCATCTCTTGCTGTGAATGAAACAGAATTTTTATTTCACTTTCTGATTTAGGAGGAGAGACATTCCCAAAGGAAAGTTATGACCAGGAGGACTGTCACTTTCCCACTGGTAGAGAGGTCATTTGGGTTTGCAGAAGTTTTGGGAATAACACAGTCAAGTCTTTGTTCCTCTTCAGTTTGTGTGTCCCAGTACAACTTAATCTGTGCTGAAGCAGACTGATCCCAAAATATCTGTTTGGAGTATAAGGGTATGTGAAGATCTGCAGTTTGGTGGTACAGGTTTCAGTTAATGACACTACAAGACTTTTTTTTTTTTTTTT
>VXBI01002672.1:580103-737323 GCA_013397375.1 Toxostoma redivivum
TTAATGCAAGAGACCAAAAGGCCTTACACAAAGATGTACTTAATCACTCCCATTTGAAAGGAAATATTTTTTCCATGTTCAGAGTTGCAAGCTTGTTCCTGTGGGGTTTCCTACTAAGGGCTTGTCTCTCCTTAAAGAGATTTGCTGGTAGTGCACTACTGGCAAACTGCCTGGGGAGAGAGCATACACCAGAAAAAGTTCTTTTCTATTATAGCCTAAAGTCGGTCTCCCAAACAGAATAGTGCTGCACTGCTAGAGAAGACTGGGGTTTTTTGGGTTTCTTTAAGCTGTGGAAAGCAGTGATTCCCCACTCCTTTTTTTCCCTTACTCTTGATTGATGAAGATATGCCTGTGAAATGTTTAAGTATAGACTGGTTGGAATAAAAGTGTACCTGTTAATTTAAAAACATAGAACAATCATATTAGTTACTGTATCAGTTGAGTGGTCAGTGGGGAAAGTAGTAGATTTGGTATTAAAATTACTGTAATTGAAATATAAATTGAGCATTTAGATGAGTGGGAGAAGTTTGTACTTTATATGCAAACTGTTGGAATAGAGTAAAAGTAGACTTTGAAATAATCTGAGAAAACCCACGAAAAATCCTGGTGATAAAACTAGTTTACTGACTTTATGTAAAGCATGTGAATTACTTGTTTACTCCAATGTTGAGTATATAAATCTAACAAAATACTAGTTATGGTTGTATATCTTGACAATAGCTGCTATGCTAAAGGAAAACCTGGAAGTTGTTTCTGAATATCTTACTGAAAACATGAACACCATAGAATTGAGAAGCTTTCCATGTTGCCACGTACTAATGCCACACCAAATGCAGATTACTATAAATATTACTTGCATTTTTTCTATAAATCCTGTTTAAAAACTCTAGGCTATGAAGAGTATGGGTGTTTACTTTTAAAAGGATGTTCACATAAGATATACATTAGGTTTTGAGAACTGTTTGTTTTTACCATGGTTTGTGTGTGAGTGCTGTGTCTTGAAATAGCACAGAGCTGGGATCCATGGTTTTTGAAAATGCTGGTCAAGGCTGGCTTGTTCAATTTGAGCAGAGCTGGAATAGTTCTGGGTGCTTTTAGAAAACTGGTCCCTGCGTACTTCAGAAGATTCATGTAGCTGTTCAATCAACTGAAATGCAGTTTCTAATCTGGTGAGCTTTAATGACAAACTGTTTTCAGTCATGGTTAATTGAATGTGTGATTTGGTTTACCATTCATTTTACAAGAACTCAGATTTGTTTATCCTTCTGTCACACACCAAAACCTTTCTTTTGCATCTGGAAGAATAGGGTTACGAAGAAAGGTTAAATGAATATATGGTCATAGTGGGAGAATATTAATTAGTATGGAAGTGATTTTTTTTTGTCATTGTGTAATTATTTGTAAAAAATTGATAACATATCATTGTATTTCCCTCCCCCACTGACTGCTTCAGGAGAGATTGAGACTGAGTGTTGTTTCTTCTTGTATAAAATTTACTTGGTAAGGCCAATTAGCCACTTACAATTGCTTGTGATTTTTTTTCATGGTTATTTTCATGAAGAAAAGGGCTTTTACAGTTCTTTTCTTTTCTTTTTTTTTTTTAAGAATTATTTGATTGAACAATATGATATTTCTCAGAAATGTAAGTGCTTGACTTCAGCATTTGAGACAAACTTTAAATAAAGATCTGAAATTAATTCAGTTCAGTGATTTTTCAGTGAACTTAGCACAGCTGGCCATGATACAGAATTTGACTTTTCAATGTTTTTAGGGATTGATTAAAATTTGAAATTATAGGCATGATTTTCATGGATTTGTTTAGTTAAGAATCATGATTCCTCTCACCTTCTTAAATATTAAAAGTTATTGTGCTGGTAGATTTTTGGTGTAGATGCATGGTTAGAAGTTTGGGCAGTGTCCGAGTCAGTTGCTGTTACGATTTTTTCACACTGATCATTATTGAATAGGGTAGAGAGCTGTTACCAGTTTGCAGTCTTGTAGAATTCTACCTTTGAGTGATGCTATTATTAAGGATTTGAATCTTGCTATTTTTAGTGTGGTAAATCACATAATACAAGCCATGGTCTGGGTTGGTTGGTAAAGGTGAAAGGATACAGTAGACAAAGAACCTGCAGAAGCTCAGAATTTTGTCTTTGAATTTATTTTTGTTGCGAATTTTCCAGTAATTTAGATACATCAAATATTAGTTTGAGGGAAATAGTTCAGCCCAAAGGTTCATTTGCCCAGTTATTTTAGTTATCCTTTTCTCATGTGATACAAACCAGGTGATATGTTGAATTGAATCACACCTGACAGCTTATGTATGTTGTGCTGAGCTACCAGGCAGCATTTCAGACAAGTGTTGTGGGGGATCCAGTGGCACAAAGGAGCCTGCAGAGGTGCTTACATTTGTTCAGCACAAAAGAAATCTCTTTACTATGTAAGAATATGAGCATGAGAAGTGTTTGTTAATAAGGTTCAGTAGTTTGATAATTATACTTTTCTGGGTTGCTGACGGTGGCTGCAGAGTGCAGCAGCCTCCAGCAAGATGGCATCTTCTGCAGCTCAGCTAATCAGACAAATGCAGTCCTTCCAAGGAACTGAGTAGCAAATACCCCAAAGCTGTATTATGTTTATCAGACATTTTGTTAGTGCAGTTTTCACTCTGTTGGACTTATTATGATGCCATTACTTATTTTTTCATGTATTTGTCCAGAATCCTTTAAAACACATACCAGTGATGTTGCTCATCAAGAAATGATATTTAAGTGATTATATGCTTATCTTCATCACAAGAATGCTTAGTACTTCTGAGTTCAAGTAACTTATCTCATAATGTATTTCTTGCTATAGCAAAGGCAAAATCTGAAAGAAAACAACCTATAAAATTAGGTACCTCTTGTATGCTTATTAAAATAAGGTTGCAAAATCTCTTAACATTATTGACTTCAGAAAAACTAGACTAAAAATTCAGTGTTAAGAAGGAACAGTGTTTAACTGAACTGTACCTACAAGTCTCGTGGTATTAAATGATGCTTCCTAGTTTGAAAGCTAGAGTTGAATAGTTCCAGGTACAAAGTCTAAGACTGGATCTGTTGGTCCTGTTGAGGAGCCTCAGCTGATCTAATTCTCAAGGCACAGTGTAGATGAGAAAGCTTTTCTCCATTCTAGTACTAAATTAAATGGTACTTAAAACGTTTTACATTTTTTCTTAAGCAGTCTCATTTAAGAGAAAGTCACTAAAACATATTTTTGGCAAAAGCCATGTTGTTTTGCTGGCCAGTGCTGCAGTTGTGTGTTTGCAGTCACAGGGGTGTTGGTACCAGCCCACCTTAATCTGGGCTTGTGTGCCATCTGCATTCCTAAAGCCGTAAGAATTCACCTTACCCTGAACTCAGGAACTTGCTGGAGGCTTTGCAATCTTAACACCCACAGTTAATGCAGCTTGAGCCCAGGTAGACTGAGCGTGCACAGACCTGGCCTGTCAGCACGGGTTAGACTTGTGACTTTTGTAAAGGACTTTGTCTCCTGTAGTAAAGACTGACTGCTTCCCACATCTCTGTTTTCCCTAAGCACTTCATGGTTGAGAGCATGTATCAGTGTGGATGAAAAATGCATGGGCTGTTGATTTAGCTTCAGCTTCTGAGATCATCTGATTTCAACCAAATAAAGCAGAAACAAACATTTCCATGTTATTTTTACATGATTTTTGAGAGCAGGGAGAGGAACTTTATGTTCCCTCTTTCCCCCACATGCAGGCCACTTGTCATCCCAAAATTCAAACAATGGTAGGCTGAAGGGATCAGGCTTTATTAATTTTCATGCTTACAGAACTGTTTGTTTTCTTTAAAAGCAGCACTGGACTATGTGGGCTAAGAAAGTCAAATAGTTTGGTGCCGTAAGGGAAAGGGTAAGAGAACATAGGTAAGGCTTTAGCCAAGAACTTCAGGGATGAGCATTGAATGTTTTAGTTTGCCCTGAACTTCTTGGTGCTCTTGGACAGGATATTTATCTTTTTAGAATTTTAGTTTCCTGCCTATAAAATAACTTTCTGCTTTAAAGGTTGTCGAAAGGAAAAGTAAGTTTGAGGTTGTGAAGGATCCAGATATGGTAAATAGGGTTTGTATAGACAGTGGAATGATATCAAGGGAGTTCTATTAAAACAGTTGCTTTATCTGGAAGTGGTTTGGCTGACGTTCTGGTGAATGCTTTCTGGAGAATTTTGTTGTTAGAGGCTATATTTTAAATTTGAGTAAGCAGAGTGTTTTGGCAGCAAATTTTGGCGAAGAAAAAGTGATTGGTAGTGGCAGTATGGGAACAGAAGGAACAGCCACTGTTCCCATAGTGATAGAGCAGAAGCAGTGACATTTAGGTAAACAGCAGTAGGACAGGAAGTTTGGGGGAGTTAATGTTAGATGTCTCAGAAGATACAGTGAGCTTCCATACGGTGTTTCATGTGTATCTGGAAATGCTAATGTTAAGCCTCTATTTGTTATACTGGTGGCAAAAGCACCCCTCAATATTTAGTTGGGAAGTTCAGTGATTCCTTGTACAGGTGATCTGTCAGTGAACCCAAGGCAGGCCACATCCCATTCAGCAGAAATTGCACATGGCAAAAGAAAGCGTGATATTTTCAGTGTTCACCAATAATGGGAGCTGTCCAAGTGGTGGGAATGGTACCACTGAAAGCATTTCTGAATTGCAAGATTCTGTCTTCAGAAACGTTAGTTTAAATTCTGCATTTCATCACTTAGCAATGAAAAGAAAGAAAAGATAGAATGAAAAGATAGAATATTGGCTTAGGTTGAAAGGGACCTAAAAGGTGATCTAGTCCCAATGCCCCTTGCAGTAGATCAGCTTGCTCAGAGCCCCATCCAACCTGTCCTTAAACACTAGGGATGGAGAATTAATAGTATATGTTCTTTGGTATATGACTTTATAAAATACTACTAAAATCATTAATTACCTCACTGTTGTATTTCACAACCATGAAATACTGAAATGGCACTGAATTTGCTTTTACAGAAGTACAAAGCTGCTAATGTTCTTAGTCAAAAATTTAACTTCTAGTAAAGAACAAAGTTTATGTGTAGGTAATTCAGTCTTTGGATTTGGGCTCTTTGGAGTTCAGATTTTTTTTTTTTTTTGTGGGATGGATATTTGTCATGTGAAGATGATTTCTTCATCAACCAGCTGTGTAAACAACATTTTTGCAGTATGTGGAAGAAAAAGTGTAAACCCACAGAAGTCTTACTTAAATCTTCAAACTATTAAAATACAAGTGAATGTGTCCATTTTATCCCAAAAACCACAAAAGTATTTTGTCAGACTCTTGTTTCCCATATGGAATTAGGAAGAGTTTGTGTTTGAGATATATGTCCTATTATTAGCCAGTAGTCTCAGAGTAAGTCCCTGGCAAGTGTGAAGGACTAATTAAGGTGCCAGAGGTCCAAGTACTCAGGCTGTTTTCCACTGAGTTGTTTCTTCTTTTCTTTCTTCTTTTTCTCATTTTTCACTGGAAGAAAGCTGATAGTGGAGGCCCTAAATTAATGTTTTCACATAATATACTTTTTAACCTTGATGAATATTGGCAAGCTTATCTGTTCTTCTGAGAACTAGATCTTGAGTGATACGCACTGAAAGGTAACCTCATCAGCTATCAATGAACTGAAAGGATTTGGGTGTCTCTTCAGAGTCATTGTGTGCACACTTATAGTCTGTGTAATTACAGAGTAGAATGCTGATGGCTGCTCCTTGCTAAGCTATCAGAGAGGTCACTAATAATAGAGATACTTTGGTTTCTTGCAAGGGCAGCTAAATGGGCTCACATTTGTCTGAAGGAGGCATTTCCTCAGCTGACAGGGAACACTCAGAGTGCCAGACACTCCAGCACAGGGTCAGCACTGAGCAGGGGCACCCTGGAACATCCACTGTTCCTGCACTGCACCATTTGGAACCCCCTTGCAGTGGGAAGAGAGGGATATCTTAGGGTGTAACAGCACATCCTATTCTTTCTCCTCTAAAACTTTGGAGGAGTGACCATGAATAATGAAGTCTGTGTTTCAAGTCCATGGTTTGCTGTTTGCAGAGACAGTTCAGGATGTTCCCTATCAAGCTCTGACCATATATCTTAGAAAAGAGTTGCAAAACTCAAAATGCTGCCTCACTTTTACTTGCTGTGACTGCAGCCATGAATAGTTATAGCATATTAAAGTCCTACTGGAATGAAAGAAAATCCTTAAAGTTGAATCCTTGGATTTAAATGTTACTCTACAAATTGAAGTTTGTGGTGGAATATTTATTTCATGGAAAATTAAAAAGGAGTAATTAGAGGCCTTTATCTTGAATTAGAAAAGGAAGTTAAAAGGACTTATTGTCGTTCTATCTAGAAGACAAAACTGATTTTTTTTATCTTAAAATTGTGTGTCCTCATGCAAAGACAGATTTATATTTATTTCTCTTCATGTATTGATTAGAAATGACTAGGTGGTGCTCTGAGACAGCCCCAGTTGCAGGGTGAATGATTTTAATGCCACTTTTTCATGGCTGCTCATATTTTAAGTGAAGGAATTTTACTTGCAGATAAAAGGTGCTAACCACGAACACTAAAAGTATAAGGACTTAGCTAATGAGTGATAAACTGCTGTAGTCTTTTCACATGAAAATACTTGACTCCCATGGAGCAGAGAAGTTTTTAGCTTTCAAATTGTAATTAATTAAATGTTAGAATTGTTATAACTGAGTAGGATGTAGAGTGTCAAGGGATTTTAGATTTCTTTTAAGCCAAGCCAAGAGTATAGATATCATATACATAGAACCTGCCTTTCTAAGTACCTGGCTTGGTAATTTAACTAATACCTGTTTTCAAATCAGAAGCAGCTTATCTAACTTAATATGTTGCCATATGTAGTATTAACTCCATTACAGATACTTTTTCTTTCATCTAGTGAACTCTTTCCTAAGGCTAAAGGCTGAAGACAAAAGGCTGTGGTTCCCAGAAATTGATTGATTGAAGAATTCACTCATCTTTGGAAGCCTATAAATCAATACATGTTACAGCAAATTTGTAAAAAAATCAGAGGCAAAAATCAGAATGGATTAATTTTTTTATGGATGTCATGACTTCATAATGGAATTTGTTCTGTCAGTAGCTGTTAGATTGATAAACATTTATGAGAATTGATTCCCTCATTTGTAAGTTAGCCATGTGTTGCATATATCTTCATTCTAGCAAAACAGTTTGATTCTGGCACATTTTATTCCATTCTGTTTTCCCAATACAGTTTTTCTTCCCATACTAAAAGATTTTTATAAGCAGTGATATTTTGATGATGAAAATAATAACACTTTGAAAGATGTTAAAATTGGTGAATGGTTTCCCACAACTTCAGTAATAGTTGGATGCTCTATTTTCCACAGATGATGATTACTTGATAATTTGATGCTGTATCTATACAAGCATGCTCTGTGTGAGTTAAGAAAAATAGCACATATTTTAGCTTGGAGTTGCTAGTTGTGTCTTTGTATAAGCTGTAACAAGCAGTAAAATGTGTGCTCTGTGGTTTGCAGTGACCTTTGTTGTTGGATAAATCACAGGAAAAAAATAAAAATCAAAGACATGCTTAGAAATTCTTGTTTGGAGGGCTAAATCTGGCCTGTATTCTGCTGTCCTAATTGTGCATAGTGATTGGAGACCTTTTCAGCTTGGGCAGGCACAGATCTTCCAAAGGGGACAAGCAAAGCACTCAGGTTTTTTTCTATTTTACAATACTCTGTGTGTGTATATATGCCTAAAATAGAGCAATGTTCATTCTGAGCTGTAGATTTCTAGTTGGCATATACGGATTTTATGTAAATTTGGAAAGCATTCACACCTCTGAAAAGATCTAGAAGGTTATTTTTTAAGCACTGTAATTATTTGGAAGCTAAATGTCGAGAATTATCTGTGCCCCAAAATTTGCTTGGGCATGCTAGAAGAAACTCTTGTTTTATCAAGATTATCCTTAGTGTAGGAACAGCAAATTATGGCAGCTGTACTGATCCTGTAGGATTAACCCTTCAATCCTGGCTCTAACACTGCCCAATAGAGGATGTCTAGGGAGCAAAATAAATGCCCAACACTGGATCCAGTAATCCTTAGCTCAAGAAGTTTGAGCCAGAGGTAGGGCCTTTGTGTTCAGTGGTTTTAGATGAGACAGTTCAGACTTAATAATTCACACCATTATTTGTTTAAATGTTTTGAGAGAACATAATCTGGTCATTGTGCTTAATTGCTATAATTTTGGTTCTAAACATGCTTTAGCAGAGACAAATATTCTAACATCTTGCCTATAAAAAAACCTTCTGATGTGGAGCTGTCTCCAACTCACCTGCAATTTTTTTGTTACTCTTTCCACTTCTCCTTTAACAAGCTATTTTATCCTTTTATATCACTGTAGTAGATACTTTTCTTTTCTGTCAGGAAGTAAAACTTAAGAATGCAGTGACTGCTCTGAAGATATTGTTCAGAAATCATGTTTTGAATCAGAACACATCATGACATGATGACTTTTTGATTCCTTGGAAAGATGATCTGAGGTGCTGTCATGTACACTGTGTCACACTGGAGTATTACATCAGATTGAGTCTGACCCAGTATTTAGCAAGTAGTGATCTGGGTTATCAGAATGTTGTTGGGTTTTTTTTCCTGCCTGTGAAGCATTTCTAGTCTCATTTAGTGTGTACTGGATAGATACTATTTTTTCAGGAACAGATACTATTTTAATAGAATATTTTCTGTCAGCAGGTGCCTTTTAAAACCTGTATTCAGCACTTTTGTCTGTTTATTGTAATGCTTATTTTGGCAAATAAACTTTGAAGTTCAAAGTAGTCAAAATTTTCTTTGTCAGATGTTAAACAGAAGCCAACAACAAATTTGATCCCTATACAAATCTCATTTCCTCCCCCTCAGCTACGCCTCCAATTTAAGAGTGAACTTTTTGGATACTACAACTAGCCCCCACCATTTCATGTTCTGTGCTGCTGGGATTCTGAATTGTGGTGGTATTTCTTGTATAATGGAAGGGTTGGTAAGAAAGGTGCATTTTGAACAAGTGTAGCAGCTGTGATAATAATATATCTGCTTTTGTACCACAAGTAAACAGAATATGCATGTGGAGCTTACAACATCATTTAAAGCTGTGTCAGCTGTGCCTTTCAGATGTTACACTGGCACAAGTTTCTCATTTTGAGTCAAACATTTCATTGTAGCACTTCTGAGTCATTTCTTTGGTAGAAGTTAAAGCCAGCAGGTCTGGGACAGATTCTAATAATGACTTTAGGTAAATCAGCTTATCTGATATTTAAATAGAATATATTTTATATTTAAATATAATTTCTGTACAGTATTGGCAGTGATAACACATATTGCCAACACATAATGCTGGCTCAGAACACTGTTACTAAGTACACTGTTGCATGCAGTATTTCTCATGAAAGTGTATCACAGTATTATAAATATCTTTCTAGTTCATGTGTTAGTAAATAGAAAAATATTCTGTATCATGCTATCATAAGTTTCTTCACATTTTCTGGTGTTTTTTGTCAAGAAGACAGCCAGTATGATGAAGTAAACTATAGAATATCCAAACAATTTTCTCAAATCAAAACGTGTGGTGGGCACAACAACTATTTCTTGCTTTATTTTCTTGTACCAAGATTTTAGTCTAATTTTGTACCTTAATTGACTAATATATAAGTTTTCTTGAGAACAAGTTTCTATTACCAGATTACTGAGTTAACATGTATATACAAAAAATCAATAACTAATTCTTAGTGTTGAAAGACTGTGAAAGAAGCTGCTGATTCTAGCTGAAGTAGGAGGAAAACACAGTTGGACTGAAATTGTTCAACAATCAGCAGCAATAACAAAATCAACTCTTGCACTGTCTTCATTACCTGATGAATGGTGAATTAGTCAATCAAGTAGGCATGGAAGTATCCAGGAGAAAATAAGACATTGTACTTACACAGCAGAAAACAAGTTCAATTGAAATTATATAGTGCCAACATGTGTTTGCTTGTTTTGTTTGGAAAGCTTTCCTTGCTCTTCATTTCCTAAAAATAAAAATATTTGTAGAAGTCTCGAAGGCAGGAAAGGGACAGTATTCCAACCCTGATTCATGAAGCTGTTTTTTCCTCAGTCCTGTAAGAGATGATGATGACAACAACAGCACCACACTTCTGTTTTCCAGTGGGATTGGCTAAAGTCTCTTTTTGAGGTGCACATTGATGGAATCTTTACAATTATAAAGATTATAAGAGGTTTGGGATTATGTTCAGGCATGTTTTTCAATATTATGATGCTATATTTGCTGGTAGGAGCACTTCAGTAAGGAGGAATGGAAATTCTTCTGGGGAGCAGCCTTCATTATCAGGGTCTTCTTTTGGCCTTGGGGCCAAATGTTGTCCATCTGCAGTATTGTATTGGTTTTAGTAAATATCCAGCCAAGATATGAAAAGAGGCATTGTCCTCTTAGTGAATACAGATGATTCCACTCAAACTCTTCTCCTAGCTTGTCCAGCGTTTATGTTAGCCTTCAGGTCTCCTAGATGCTAAGAAGGAGTGGACTGCATATTTATTTCTTCTGAGATTTCTCTATTATGCAGAACCTTTCAGTTAACTGATTGAGAAAGGCAGCTGCAATAAAGCAGGGAAGCTGGATAATAAGCAAGGCATAGAATCATCTGAGAGCATGCCTCTGTAAAATTGTTAACTTCAAAGTCTTCCAGACTCTAGGACCTAAAACCTTAGGATTTATTTTGGCAGTTCGTGAACACCTCCATGCATTCTTTCCCTTGCTTTAATTGTTTAATATAACTCAAATTTTAAGTGGGAGATTATTCCACTCTCTTGAAAAGAGCTCTCTTTAGCTGCTGCTGCTGGAGTATGTAGTAATCAGTACAGTAAAGATGAAACTATGTTACAGGAATTTCTTTTTCCATTAGATGCTTTTGGATCACCGATAAGAACTTCCATGAGTTCCCAAAGGAGACTCTGTCTCCAAGTGGTGCAGATTCCTAAGTAAGGAGGCATCTCATGAGCAGCTTCTTTGCTTGTCAAAGGTCAGCAGGCTCAGTGAGGAGTATCTGTCACAGATTCTCAGCTGAGCTTTGTGGCTTGTTCTGTGAATTTACTTCTTTCTAGATGCACATCTCTTAGGAGGCTGAACAGGAGTCAGGGAGCTCACTGGATCTGCTTGCTGTGCCCACACTGAGAGGGTGCAGGACTTTGGCAAAATAATATTGGCATGGAACAGTTTAAAAGGAAGTTTCTATGCAGGATGCCTACCCCTGTTGGGGTCTCTTTGGGAAAGCCCCCAAAATGAGCTCCCAGGGGCAGGTTGGGAGCAGCTGCTCATGGTTTTCCTGTCCTACACAGGTCACAGTTTCCACTTGGTGAGGAACAGTGTGTGTTCTCCTTGAGCACCATCTCCTGTCCTCCTGTTGTGGGGGTAAGAAGATTGAGCTCAGCTGTTAAATGGGGTCTAAGGGAATTCTAAACACTTGCCTACAGTGATGATGGTGCTTGCAGAGATAAACATTTTGCAAAACAGCCGTCAATAACCTTTACAGCAAGATGGACTGTTAATGAGGGGGTCTCATTTTGACCAGAAACAGTGAAACTATGCAGGCAGGTTAGAACTAAATGGTCTTAAAGACCCCTTCCAACCCAAACCGTTCTATGATTCTGTGGAGGTGCAGGAAAATGAGGAAATACGTTCTAGAAGTCATACACCATTTTTTCAGTCATATAAAGTAGTATGTTTGATAGCACTTTTATATTTTATTCTGTGTTTTTGTGTTTTCTGTCAGCCTCCAAAATGCAGGTTAGTGCAACTTTTGAAGTTGATACTGTATTTTTCATATAGTACAACTTGTCCTCTTTTTGAAGTAGAAAGTTGCTCTATGCTGAAGGCTGATGTCTGTAATAGCTTGTGTACTTGTGAGAAGAGCCTTTTCATTTAGCTCATCAGTCAGCTGTACCTCTCCTTTTTATCTTCAGATAGAGACAACAGCTGGGAGAGGCACGCTCTGGGTTGCTTTCAATGCTGATAAATACTTCAAAAATCATTAAAGAGAGGGCTCTTTCATGCTGAAGAAAAGTCCTGCTTTGTTGTCTATCCTTCCATAAAAGTGTAGAAGATTTAGTGTGTCTCATTAGCATTAGTTATCTGTTGCAAGTCTGCTGACTACCTCTGGAAGAATAAGGCAGCAGTTTTTTAGTGTTATTCTCAGCCACCATAATGTCACTTCTTTCTTTGCACAATGAGCTTTGACTCAAACTTTATGCATGAATCCAGTTTTGTCTGGGTTGCAGAGGGGGAAGAAAATAGCCAAGTCCTTAGTGGATGCTTTGGGTAGAATTAGTATTAAGGTCATATGCGCTAAACCCCATGGTGAATATAGAATTAATTTACCTGAAATTTTAGTCTTGAAGTTTTTTTTCCTTGTACCAGAATGCTTTCAAAATTTTAGTTTTGGGTCAGAACTTTGGCCCATATGAAGATTTTCTGGATAGCTTGCAAAGAAATGCCAGGTTTCTATAGCCAGATGTATGTTTTGTGGTGTCAAAATCTGTTAAAGGCCAGGTTATATGAAGCCAGGATGCTTATATGTGCCCTATGATTCTTTCTTTGGGTCTTTTTCTAAAATTACATTCTTAATACCACCTTTAATCAACACTAGTGTCACAGGGCTTGCTTGCTATTTTGGTTGCTTTATGGGACATTCTTAGGCAAAAATGTGTGATATAATAATGTATTTATCATATTTTAAACAATAACTACCTACAGTAAATTAGGGGACTAATATGTTGAATTCAACACGAGGTTTAGCGATTTGCAAAGGGGAGCTCATGGCTGGAAGTTCATAAGGCAAGTGCTTTTATGTTGTAATCTATTCTAAAATTATATGATGGAGGATTTAAAAGGTCACTAGCAAAGGCATACTCGAAATAGTAATTTCTCTTTTAGTGCTATGGTCTTCAATTGCAAGCTGATTTCAGCTGTCCAGCTGTCATAAGGATGTGGTTCATGGCTTTTCAACAGCTGAAGTGTCAATGACATGCAGGTTTTCAGTGGGTTTCAGTACCTGAACCTTGCAGGTAGGTTAGGGGGGATAGAAAGACACTAAAACGCGGATGCTTGATTGACAATGGAGACAGTGCACAGGAATAGTGTTGTATCATTTTATCTGTCTTTTATTAAGAATGTTGCCAGACTTGGAGTAAGCACTTTCTGATTATAGTGTTGAATTTGCTTTTGGACTTTCAGGATTTCAGGATCATGTAATTGTATATTTCAGGTGTTGAGCTGTGCCATGTAAGGTGGACTTGTGTTCATGTGAGTTAGGGATTCCAGTTTTTGTTTTACTGGCATTTCCTAATTATTGTTTGATACTTGATTTCTTCCTGATTGGTGGTATTTATATAAATTATGGTACTTCTCTCCTAGAATTTGAAATTAGTAGTGATGTTTTGACTGAAAAAGCAGTTCACTTGCTAATGCAACAAAGATGTAAGAATGGGAAATGTCACTTTGGAGAGTGACATTTCTGGCAAAGTGGAGGTTGGGACTAAGAATGACCAGGAGGAGAACTCTACTGCCTGTACAGCCAGAGACTCTGATGTGCAGAGTCTCAAGGGCATTAAAAATTATTAAAAATGATCCACATTAGGTTTCCTTGCAGAACAGAGGGCGGAACCTATAAATGGGTGATATGGAATTTAGGGGTAATAGAGGTGAGGCTGACACAGTTATTTGTGAATGAATTGGGAGTAATCTGAATGTATTATTTCCAACCTAATATTCTTACTAAAGCTAAATTTGTGCCTGGATACTTGGTGAGCATTGTGTTTAATTGTCTTGGGTTTGAAAGTCAAGGATTTAATCAACTTGGATATTTTGTTCAGTTTCTGGGCAATGTCCCACTTCATGATGCTGTTGAAATGAAAATGTTTTTAATGAGTAGTGTTGAAAGGCACAGCAGAGATCTTAATATTGATGGTATTTAAGTATTAATCAGGAACATGGCACATAGCAGGAAGTAACTATGTACTTATATAAACTTTGTTACTTGATATGACAAGAAGCTGTTTCTTTTGAAGTTAACACCTGGATTGATTCCATATGTAGTCATTTAAACCAGGAATTTATTTATGAAATGTCTATAAACAAAAATATTTTTCTCTTGTCTGAACTAAGTCTTTGTTGGTGTTGGCTTTATTAACCATTGTCATTCAATTTAAAAGGCCTAGATGTGCCAGCATAGATTTGGGTTACTTTGTATAAATATCACATTTGTGCTGTTAAGCATTTATGGTGACAGTGAAGTGACTCTCTGACTTCACTGCTTGATGTGATGTTACTTTAACAGAAGGATGGGGGGTTATCCTTCAGGAGAGTAAATGGGTATTATACCAATAACATTTTCATGCATGGCTGATTCAGGAATGCAGTCTGGAGAGCTGAGAAACAAGAGATGTGGAAGGATTTTGATTAGCAGTGAGGACTACTTATTCAATTTCTGGCTTCCAGTTTTGACTTTGGCAAACTAAATGACTGTATCTTGACTCAATTACTTTTCTGGGCCTGAGGAGGAAAACACAGAAAAAAAAAAACCATGAAATTTGGGAAAACTCTTAACATTTCTAAAACATTCAGAATTGTCAAAAAGGTTAGGACTTATTTGCATCATGACTATTATAAATACAAATGTTACATAAAGCATTTATGATTGCATATTCAGATCCTGTCTTATAGAAGGCCTTACTTTTTTCTTAAATCCGAACACTTGTTAAATTTAACATGACCTTTAGCTGGAAAGTAGAATACATTGGTGAAGGTGGGGTAAATTTCTTTTGTATAAACTCGTGGAGAGGTTTTAGAAACCTGTCAGGACTGATGTTCAGATTTGAAGTCAAGTTTAATTATTCATATGAAATGTTATAAGTGGTTTAAAAAACATATTGAGATGTATTAAAAACCAGATTCATCATTATCTCTTGTCTTTTCTTCCCTGCTGGAGGGATCTTGTTCTCATATCTTCTGGGCAAAATGTCACTGTTCTTCCCTACCCTTGTGTTTCCAAGTGAGTTTAACTGAAATAATTTTAATAAGCCTCACTTTTTTTCCCTAAACTAAGCAGTGATGAATAGCTAAGAATACACTGAATGAGGGTCTTCTTTCTACTCTACAGCTGGATCCAGATGTTTGCCCTGGGTTTTGTTTCCACATTTGACATACAATATTAACAACTCTTCCCCTCTGTGAGGGGTTTTGTAACCAGAATTTCCCTCCTTTTGTTGAAAGCACAGGAGGGGAGTGGGGTTCAGAGCTTTATTATCACATAGCAGCAGGGATTGGACCAAAGCAGGCAGAAATACTTGAGCAAGGGACTTGCATAAAATTTCCCACAATGGATTGCAATCTATAGTTTTCCAATAAATTTACATTGGCATTTGAATGCTGGTCCTTCAATTGTGGATGCAATTTCAGAATGAGTGAAGAAAAAGAACTAAAATTCTGGGAATGGAAACACAGGTTTTCTTGTTTGTTTTTGTTTTGCCCTCTGTGGACTGTTTGTTTTGTGGATAAATGGTACTTACATTAGCACATGGCCAAAATGTTAATTGTACTAGTTCAGGTAATTCAGAATTAATGTCTCTTTTTATGCTTCAATGCATTTGCAGAGTAGAAGCCTTAATACATACATGAGCATGCAACATTTGGTAACAAGACATTATTATCAATTTGTTAAGCACACAGATGGTACCTTTAATGCCATACAAGGCATGAAGAGACATGTTGCCAAGTTCTTATTTTAGTTATACTGATTGTGACTATAATTCTGCAGTTCTAGAATTATATCTGAATTTAGTCCTGGCTTTGGGAGGAAAAAATAAACATAGCAGCTGAAAAATAGTGTCTTCTTTTTCTCTCCTCACCTCCCCCCCTCCCCCCAATGCACAGAGATGATTTAATTATTGAATTTAACTATTTGACTTATCCTGTAGTGAAAAATTCCTGATGCATGCATGCAATGAATTGAGTTCAAGTTTCCTTTTTGGGGTTTATTTTTATTTTCTTTTGTTCCTGCATTATTAAGCATGTGAGCTTTCAGTTAAGAGCAGCTTCTCTATTTTGGTATTTTTAAAGGTAAGCTGACAAATGCCTCTAACAATCTGCATACGTCCATGTGACAAGTGTGGATGTCATTTAAAGCATGTTGTGTCAAGCTGCTGTTACCTCTAAGAGCAGAGAGCTCTGCCAGTAACAGAGCATCTGCTCTCTGTTGACATTGTCAGAGGTCGAGGTCAGTAATGGTATTATGATCTCCTGTATACTTAGCAGAGAGCAGGGGAAAGCTTTTCAGTCTCTAACGTGCTTTGTGAGCTGTGTTTGCCACCACTATCACTGACGTGTCTGGTTATAAAAAACTGCTGTTTGTAGTTTCCTTAGGTGAATTTGCACATTGGTTTTACTATACTCTCAGATCTGAGAGCTCCCAGTATTCCAGTTTGATCATAAAATATGAAAGGTATTATCAGGCACACTTCTGGTGAGTTAGATGTCTTTGATCATCAGGATAACTTTGTCATCTTTGCAGTGTATCTTCTGAAGCTTGGGCTTGGGAATAGAGATCTGTGCTCACAAAGATTATATCACAAGGGTGACAGTGTTGGGTATTGCAGAGGAGCATCTGGGAGGGCTTAGATGGCATCAGAAAGCCACAAGGGTGACAGGAAGCTGAGCTATAACATGGGCAGTCTGAGCAGAGCCTCGTGGGCAGCACAAAGGGGATGTGATCAACAGTTGCTGTTCTTGTATTGTTTTAGTGACATTTTGCTGATGGAGCAAATTTGTGGCCAAAGCAAACCACACAGAAAAAATGTATTTTACTGGTCTCATTTTGCTGATCTTTCTGGAGAAAAGGAAACCTAAAAGATGTTTCTGTACTAGTGAAAGCATTGCTAATAATACTGGACCAGAAAGGAATGTACTTTGTACCTCCTATGAAAAGAATAAACTAAATTGTCCTTCCTAATGAGAAATTGTCACTAGTCACTGCTTCGGTCTAACAAAATTCTAAGTGATTTAATAGTAAATCAGAAGAGCTTTTTAATTGTCATGGTGTATTTAATTAAACAGGTTTAGAAAAAATGGGGCACGAGTTTTGTGTTTAATTAAAATGCTAATTTTTAATTACAGGAGGCACATATGACCTTAAGTTATTGTGTAATAATCTGATTCTTGTCAGATCTTGCTTCTCAATGGTGTAGTAGCAGTAACGTTTCTTGTTGGAGTGGTTTTGGTAATCAAAAGCAGCTCCAGTTTGGTACTCTCTGATCAGTAATGCATCTTAAGCACAGTTTCTGTTTAAACTTCATTAGGTAGCAAGGCACAGCCTCTCTGAAATACTACCAAAATTTAATCTGTGGTCCTGCAAGCTGATCTGGCTGCAGCAGCATCTTCCCTGCCCCCGTGGAGAGCTGTGGTTTTGCTGCAGCAGTGCCTGGAGAGGGGAGGTGTGTGCCCACACACCATGGGCTTGCTCTTAGACGTGGAAGCAAGGTGTGCAGAGTTGGAATGTGTTACCAGGGATCTTTTAAATACTTTGTGTAATTGGATCTTATTGATTACTCTTCATGTCTCTCTGTGCTAGGTAAATATTTTATTACATTTGAAATGTGGATGCTGAGGTACTGGGGATGTCAGGGTTTGGGCACTTTGCTGTGTGTTTATGCTGCTGAAACTTTTGCTGACTGGCAAAGCAGGGGCAGTTCTCCACTGGGAATGCAGAGCTCAGGCTTACATGGTGTTGCATGTGTGAGCCAGGGGCTGTTTGATGGCTTCTTTTCATTTCAGGATCTGCCTGGGGATCATTTTTACAAGTTTGTTTGTACTTTTAGATCTTGCTTTTTCTTCAGTGGTCAGCAAGCTGTGTAAAACATACCACATATACACTGTATTTTGGCAAAACTTATGTTCTTTGCTCTCCATTATCCTCACATTGATTTGTCCCACTCCAAACCAGGCATGGCTACCTGCTGTTAGAAACAATTGTTAGAGCTAAACCAAATGAAAGGAAAGCATCAGGTGATAGAGACAAGCTTTGGTGCAGACCCAGCACATTGGGTACAGAGCATGTGCCCTGTCATTGGCAATGCTGTGTTTAAAAGTCTATAATTGTCTCTGTGATGTGACAGGGAAGTCAAAGTAATCCTGAAAAGCTGATATATGAGAATGGATTGCAATTGTAAGAGTAATTTAAATTTTTTTGGTGGTTGCAAAGCTGTAGAGCTTCTAAAATGTTCCTCCAAAGAGGTGGTTGTGAGGAACTGTGTAAGTTCCTTTGGCAGCAGCTGCTTTCCCAAAACTCTCCTTTATCAGAAACTGTTTGGGACTGGTGAGGGGTGTGCATGCTCTGAGGAGCACATGCTTACTAACACTTGCAGTAGTTACGGGTTTATGAATGTACAACATTCTACCATGTTACATAAATTCTTTTTCTACTAAGAGTTATACATTAAAAATGCAGTGCCTGTATGCGAACAGTAGAGAAAAGTTGAGAAGCAATCCAGTGAGGCCAGAACTGTTTCTCCCAGATGTGAGGTGATAACACTGGATGTGTTTTTGGGTCAGTGCCTTTGGGGACAGCTCACTACATGGAGGAAAAGTGGAGCAGTGCTTTATACTGGCACACTGATGCTGTGGAAATACAGGAGTGTGTACATGTGGAGGTGGATTAGAGAATGACCCTCGGCAAGTGCAGCTTGCAGAGCATAATCCTATTTCTTGCTCTTTATCTTTGTCCTGTTTCCTCAGATCTGCAGACATATCTTCATGGCCAAATTGATGCTGTTAGGGGCTCTCTGAGGGAAATATTTTTCTATCACACCAGTGCAAATGCACTGATTGAAACTTCCTAGTTAACTATTTAAATATTAACCGGGAACAAACCACTAATACAGTGAAATCTGACATGTTCAGCCTACATGTTGTCACTTTCAATACAGATTTCAGAGTACCCAGGAGATCCTTGTACAGCTGATGGCTAACATGTGGTGCAGGTATCTGTCCTGATAGTTTTAAGGCAACAAATTTCTTCAGAGAAATCCAATTATTAATAGGACAGTTGAGTCTTAGATTATCTCAGATTTCTTACTTGAATCAGAGTTAAAGTCAAAGCAGCAGTGTTATTCTTGAATAATTCTATAACTTCCCAGTATCGCCGCAATAGTTTTCTAAATTAAAATTGCAGTCAGTTTTTTAATGTGATAATCAGATTCTTATCTTATAAAGAAACCAAAATGCACATAAAATTACATAGAACAGCAATATTGATATTCATTGCTCAAACAGTATTAATTTTCAGTTCTCTAACAGAAGTCAGAAAACGAAATTAAGATGAGAAATACAACAGGGTTCTTATGTGCAGCTGTGTTTCATTTATCAGCTTCTGTTTTACTTCTTTGTTAATGTGGTCAGAGGCTTGGATGTACACATGGAGCAGAAAGTCTATACCCAATACAAAATAAATGTTGTCCTCTCATCTGTTGACTGCCCTCATGTTTATTTGCAGGATCAAATACTGTGGTTTTGTCCTTATGAAATGTTGTACATACACAGTATAAGGGCTTTGCTGCATGAAAATTCTCACAAATTAAATGAGGTTAGAGGAATTTTTTTCAAGCAAGTAAATTATTTTGCCCTATTCCTTATCCAGCTATTCCTAGCTATAGCTAGGAATGGTTCTTGTCTGACCTGAGTCTTTTTTTTCAATGTCACAGAGCATAAAGGAAGAATATAAGCTTGGGAAGAAACTGCTTCCTAAGTCCGTTCTCAAAAGTAGTGTCTTTTCTCTAGCAAGAATAATGGTAATAGTGATTACTAATAAAAGTCCATCTTACTGCACAAATTAATTAAGAGCACAAAAATGTGGAAACTCTGAAACTTTGCAGGAAGAAAGAGGAGGTCTGTGTGTGTGGTGTGCACAACTGAATGAATACTGAAAAAACTAAAACTTGAAAAATTTCACAGTTGGAATACAAATATAGTACCTAGTGTTTATAGACACAGTTCCCTAATTTGTCTTCTATGACCTTACCAGGGCTATATGTTCCCTCCACAGAAGACTTCCATGCTATTGCAGTAATAGGGGGTGAAAATACTGAAATGTTATAAGACTAGTTGGAAGTTTGTTAGTACACTCATTGAACCTGCTTTATATTGATGAAGAATTGTGAGATAACTTTTTTTTTTAGTACAACCAAATAGATTAATATTTAATATTTTTCAAGAATGCCATTAATTAGCAGCATTATCCTTTAGGATTCTTAAAAGGCCTATTTACATCTTTAGTGAAAAACAAACCAAGTAATTGCTTTGTTATGCTGGAATAAGGGTACAGATCAATAAACATGGGTTATAACTAATACTGTGGTTATTGCCAAATAAATATGCTAGGCTTGTTTATGCCAGTAGTTCTAGTTCAAATTTAAGTGTATTCCAAAATGACTTGGAAACTACTGGGTACCTATATTTAGAAGTCTGCTATTGGAATTTCTGTATCAGAAGAAGGAATGAATCATCTTGAATAACTTGTGTTCAAGTAATGTGATCCATACAATTCTTGGTGACTGTGGACAAAGATATCAATGTTAAAATGGTTCTGGTTTATGCATTCTCACATGCTGTATCTTCTCAGGAGCTGGGAAGTGGTGGTTTTGTGTACTTGGTGCAGACTCTGCCTATAAAGTTCTGTACAATTACAGAAATCACATTAAAAGTAAAGTTGATTAGAGTGGAAAGAGTATCAGCAGCCTGGCATGGTGATTCACTGGCAGAACACTTATCTTCTAGACTTTTAAATTTTTCTTCTTTAACATTTTGGTCTGGCTATCTTTTTAAGGAACTGAGTTGCACCAAATCTAAGATCACAACCCCCTGCAACACGAGTTCCCTTCTGTAAGACACTGAACTTGTATATGAAAGTGTTATAACATTGTATTTTCCCAATTCTTCTGACGTTGTTTTCTCACATAAAGCTGTGAATTATAAAACTCCAAATGACTCATCATTGTGACTTGAAAAGCAAGTGATCCCTTTCTATTTTGGCCAGGTCTATCAGCTGAGTTAATGCTGATATAGAGGTCCAAAGAAGGAATTAGGAAGAACTCAAAAAAGAAGCCTGTGATTGGAAAAAAAACCAACCAAAAACAACCACAAAAAAAAAGTAGTAAGGAAATTATTGCGTTTCTACACAGCATATAAGAATTTGTTAGGGAAGTTTGAGCAGTTCAAAGTCAGCAGCTGTTGCAGAAGTTTAGATTGCTCTCAACAAAATCTACTCTTTTAACTGGGATTTTTGTTTGTTCTGTTGCTGCTGTTTGGGTTTTTGTTTGTTTATGGTTTTGCAACCCAGTCACCAGGAATGCAGTTATATAATCCTGGTTTAATCACAGACTACTGTAAAATTGAAAGAATATTTTTCCTGGGAATCCAAACTCATCTGGCTCATTGGCAAACAACTGATTTTCCAGGAAGACTTTCTGGTTTTTGTCAGTGGAAATATGTAGTAGCACAGGTCACAAAAATGCATAAAACTGTAATTCCTTCTGCAATAACTTTTAATTATGTAATATTTTGGAATGAAATATTTTAACATGTACTGGGAGAATAAGAAGCATGAATCTCTTGATTGTGTTCATGCCTGAAAATAAGAATCTCCAAATTCTGGTCCAATCACATGGTTATATGGGAAAAAACACTTTCATGTCTTAAACAGAAACAATGCAGGACCTTATAGGCTTTAAGGCATTGCTAAGTTTCTGATTAGGAAACTCTGTTAAAATTTGCAACTATTAATAATAGTTAATCTAAGAGAAAGAGGACATGTTGCTAACCTAGAAAAAAGATTATGCATGGCACATGCATGTTTCTTGTTATGGGACAGAATCCGTTTCTGTTTTCTAAATACTCTTGAAAAGCCACATTTTGGGATGCTTTGTGTTTCTGTATATTTGAAAATGAATAGCTAAGAAATTGCAGGAGCATCATCTAGGTCTTTTTTTAAAGACTCTCAGGGATTTAAGATTAAAATTGCTTTATCTAGTGACATGGTAAATCAAAGACTGTTTAAATATATTCTGGTCTAAATTATTATGCATTTCTCCTTCAGTAGGTACTGTGTAGAAGTTTGCCTTGTGGAGGTTTAGAAGACAATGAATGCCAAAGTCACATGCCCTGAGAACTCGTTAGCTTTCCTGCAATCTTGTAATCAGAGCTTCACGTAAAGCAAACTTCCTTTGTGGATGTACTAATCTAGGAAGCAGCCCAATATTAATTATGTAAGGGAAGTTGCTTTAGATGCAGTTTTCAAATGTTACTTTGTTACAGATGACTCTTTGCTCTTGAAGTGTTATTACATTTACTAATTGCTTAAGAACTCTAAATTATTCTTATAAAAATTAGGTCACCTATTATGTTTTCTAGCAGCAGTATTAATTTTACGTTTTGACATCTCATTGTACATTTTTGGTCTAGGCCAGATTAGGACAAATCTTTGAATTGATCTGCTTACTCTTCCTTGGATTTTCTAAGCTACTTTTGTGCTTCCATGCGTATAAAATGTTTGGATTGTAGTCAAATAAGTATGACCAAATCAGGAGTTTAGTTAGAAAAGGTACATTTATGTTGAATTGTGAGGTAGATGTGTATTTTGATAGATACCTTACTAATTTAGGAATAATATGTTCCATATTCAATTCCAAGTTTATTTTTTATTCACCAATTATTGACTCAGAACCTTTTGTTAGGTCACAGTAAAAGATACCTGGTTTTATTTATTCTTACTGTATTAATTTAAATTTAGAGGAGAGATGGTCAGGAAAAGGTGCTACCCATCTAAGAGTTCTCTTCAGCATTATGTTAAACAATTTTGCAAGCAAGCCCCCAAATTTGTAATGTTAGTGCTCAAGTATGCACACTTAACTGTGTTTAACTGCTCTACACTTTATTTTGTAGGCAGCAGTACAGTTATTGTAGCAAGAGTTCAGCCAAGAAAGTTCTGCACCTCACCACTTTTAGTACCTTACCTTTGGCTTTTCTCCATGCATGAAAACAGCTAAAGCAGGAGTACAGCTATTCCTGCTGGAGAAGGAGTTTAAATATTAACTCGTGTGTGCAATATCTATCAAGTTGAGCTGGGAGAGGAGCATTATCCTGGCTTTTATCATGATTTGTTTTATGATTCCTACTGTAAATTACATCTCTGTAAAATAACAAATGCTCCTAATTAGAATTACTAGAACTGCTTTTATTAAATAAGACAGCTTCTATAGGACTTTGCCTAGTCATCAGAACAAGTATTCAAATGTAAATGGGTACAGAACAGTCTATGGGCACACATTGGCATGAAAGTGGATTTCAGCCAGTTTTATTCTAAATACTCAGTTATCATGGTACTCTTTTAAATTGAGGTGTCTGAGAAGTTTTCTGACCTGAATAATGACAGAATATTGATCGAGAGAAACAACCAGAACAGTTTGTCATATTGAGTTCACAACAATGTAATTGGATCTTGACAGTTTTCTTTTTCATTGATTTAAAGCCTTTTATAGTAGGGATAATATAGACAAAAAGTTCTTGAACTTGTTTACAAGTTTTTAAAAAAAAAGTGCAATACAGTAAAAAATTTTGACTATTGTTTTTCAGTTGTTCCCCAGATGGTTTTTTGCTATTTTTTGTTTGAAGCATTGTGAATATCAGAACATGTCAAATAAAGTGTTTATATACCTGTTGTGGTGAACCTCACGTAAATGTTACATGTCCCTTCCAAATAAGGAAATGCTGATCAATTTCATGAAACTAATTTTTAAAAAAGGATTTTATTAAAAATATTGTGGAATGCTCTTGGAAATTCAGGCAAGACTTTAATGATGAATTTTTTTACTCATCTTGGCAGTTGTGATGGAGGAGCTCATTGAAAGCAAGGTAGCCTGTTGGACCTCAGTTGTGGCTAGGCTCATTAAGAGGTCTTAATGCAGAATTATTAAACTAGATTTTTGTATCGTAATGTACTCCTAAGGTATCAGTGATTTGTTCATTAAATATTGTGAGCAGTGTTTCTGCAAATAAGAGATTTTTTTTAAAGGTGGTTGCTGATTGTAAGCATCTGAAATTGAGGCACTAAAAATTACATATTACTCTTCTGAAAATAGAGTTGGAAATCAAAATGTTCCTCATTAAGTATCAGATTTTTTTCACTGAGTTATTAAAAGAGAGAGAAAAACACTTGCCTTCTGGGCTTGGGCAGAAGTAAAAGGCAGAGTGACTGCTTAACATCATTTTGTATCATGGTTCCCAGATAATATTCTTTGGTCTTATTCTGGTTAATCTGAGGATTAAAGTTGATCCTTTAAGGGAAGTGTCCAGTTTCCATCACCCTGCCTCCAATGGACAGGTTCTAACAATTCCTTGGGGGCATTTGGTGTTAACTGGAGTGGTTTATGGTTTGGAATATTTCTGCTGGCATTTTTATTCACAAGCCTTACACATGAGATACCAGGCTCACAGTCCTATGGACTTGTGTGAGCCAAGGTCAAAAAAATTTCTCCCCAAAACTGGTCTTTACTTGGTCTCCTTCCCACCCTTCCCAAAGGGAGCACTAGCTACTCCTGCCAATTTTTCTCATTCATGGTATGAGGCAAATGAGTGGGGATAAGTGGGTTCTTTAGCGAAATTTAATTAAGTTTGTGTCCCTCACTCATTCTAACTTCCTTCCAAAAGTGAGAACCAGTATTTCAAGCCTTATTGTGATGTGTAACCTGTTTTAAGTAATGAAATTCTTTCTGCACACAATGCAACCTTTTAAAACTTTGGGTATGATCCAGCTGTTCTTGCATTAAATAGTACTTACTCAAGGTGTAATTCTATTTGTTTTGATTATTAGATGGTTATTATTATAACACTTGATCAGAATGACTCCACTTTTAATTGGTCTCCAAGGACATGATGATGTGAGTCATCTTCATGCTGAACTATTTTTAGTCAATATTTATATTCTTACATAGTACTGAAAGGAAATGGACCCCAGTATGTTGACAGAGGAAGGAGTCCTTATTCTGGAGGCATTCTAAAGTGTAGATTAAGTAGCATGATTTCTTTTGACACAACTGTAAGGAGATGAGAATTTTCTAGACCGTATGATTGTTGAGTATGACCAGAGAAAAACAAAGAAATTTCAGATCCCTGTTTGGTTTCAGGTACACACTTATTTTTTTCCAGTTATTTTTTCCAGTTAACTGCCAGTGTTCTTGAGCTTTTGTTGGTGGTTTTCAGGGTATTTTATATATCTATATGTACATCTGTATATTTGTAGAAATATGAGAGGTGACTTGTTCAACTTCTTAGAATCAAATTAGAGGATGAAAAACATAACGCCGAGATAGAGTTACTTTGAGTATGCAGTTTTTGGGTTTTTTTGAACATTGATATCATTCAATGAATACTGCACTGACATAGGTGTTGGCAGGAGTGTATTTCTCTGCACTGCCCTTATGCTGATAGAGAGCAGGTTTTCAAGGGCTTTTTTTCCCCCTTTAGTGGTGGAAAACTTAACTTGCAACTTGCACTGATGTTCTTCAGCCTATTGAAGCTTTCATTTCTGTCATCAGGCTGTAAATTAAAATTCCTATAACAGATCATGAAAGAATATTCAGCATTTACCTACATTCCATTCTGTACAGTTTAGGAGCTTTTCTCCTGTGTGAGATTTTGATCTAAGTATTCCTAAATAAGGTAGTAACATTTCAAAATTGGAAGGAAGTCATGCTGTAAAACATACTCACAGAAATAGTAAAGTTGTCAGCAGCAGCTTCTAAAATACATCCTTGGTAAATATTTTAGGATTCCATCATGTTCTCAATCATTTCCTTAGAAGGGACTCACAGTGGAAAATGTGTTACTTTTCTTTGAGCAACATGTCTGCAGTCAACAAGAAATAGTTTGAGGCTCATGACCTTCTAAAGTCCTGCCAGAATTCTTGTTAGAAAGTTATTCCATGGCTGTAAGGAGGGAATTAAGAATCCTGCTGTATGAGAAGCCTCTGAAAGCAGAAAGTGATTTACATGTACTGTGTTTCTCCTGAAAGAGCTTTGTTAGCCTGCTGTATTTTAAGCAACAAGCTTTAAAAATGTTGGAAATAATTGCTGGGGACAGGTGATTTCCATATATTTTGCAGACTTCACTGCTGGGCAAAGCCTACAGAGACTTTCTTTTATAGCCATTGCGCCAAACCATCAGGAAGGTGTTTTGATCTCGTTTGTGAGCAGATTATTCTGATTATTTTTACTTAGGTGCTCATTGTAGGAAGAAGAGACAGTATTAGAAACTTACTATTTTAATGGTGCAGAGATGTGAGAGAAATTAATTCTGGTCAAGTTTGAATTTTCTATTTGTGTTTTCAGTTGTTTTACTGAAAATATCTGCATTAAAAGAATTTTTGGCAAAAATGGTATAGCTAGAAGAGCTCCATTAAACTGTAGTAAAGAATGAAATTTAATCTAGTAAAAAAAGCATCTCTATTTGTTTAAATAATATAAACTATTGAATAAACTAAGCTATGTTTTCTTCAAGCCATTTGACATAAATATTGATCTAGTAGTATAAACTGTTAAAACTAAAATGGTTTTGCATTCTTGAACACTCTTCCAGTCTCCTTAGCATGAATATAGTGAATATTCAACAGTTTTTGGTAGTTTAAAAAATAAAATCACTTTTGTATAACCAAGCTGCAAATGATTTCTCAGTGTTCTGAAACCATGGGTCTTTCATCGTGCATTTGAAGAAACTTCTTACAGCAAAATTTATTTGTAGGGAGAACATGTAACAAGTATCACTAGTTGCCTTTTTTGCTTTTCTGTGGTGCAATTTTAAGTACAGTGAGAATGAAGCAAAGAACTCTATGCTCGAGTGAAGTGGAACTTTTGTTGAGCTCTTCATGATGAGATTAGAAGATTGGACAAGGTTACCTCCAAGAATACCTGCAGAAGCAAAGAGAATCTGAAGGACTTGTGGGGGAAAAAGAGAATTCAAAGAAAAAATAATCTGTTCAAAGTCTTGTCTTTTTAAACTTTTGCTTTCTAACTGGGCTGTAAAAATCTTTCTTGTCATATTTTTTTTTTTAATGCATTTTAAATTCTTCCTAAAAATGTTTGCTTTTCTCTGTTAGAACCAAGTTCTTTTAAACAAGACTTTCCCTGCAGTTGCTGAAGCAGGCTGGGTCAATCTGTGCAGTCCCAAAGAAAATCATAATCTATGAAAGCAATTTGTATGCCTTTCCTCTTTGAGTACACCTGCATTTCATTTCCTTGCAATTGGTGCTAATCCAATTTGTTCCCATTGTACTTTAGATCTTGTGATGTTGTCTAGAGCAAATTACTGCCTGCAAAATTATGGTAGACTCAGTCAGTTCTTCCAAACTTGCTTCTGTGTAGGCTGACTTAGTTGTGACTACTGTTAACTGTGTTCATTCCTTACATTTTGTTTCGCTAATCAGATTTTTCTTTTCTTCCTAGTCTAGTTAGAGATATATTTGTATCCTCTTTAGTGTTAATTGCATTACCACTCATTTTGTCATGCAGCTCTCTGCTAATCTTATAATTCTTTCCACTTTTGTTTTTAGGTAGGTTATTGTGTATTCTGTTTTAGAATTCTGAAGGTCATTTTAGGATCGGTCAATGCCTGCATTTAATAGAACTGAAGGAGTACTGGATAGGCCATGAAACACCTGGGCTGTATTATGATGATATTGTTTTTATCCAAGTCCTAAACCTTCTGGATATAATGATACTGAATATCTTAATGCAGGATGGTGAAGCTGTACAAAGTTTGAGATGTGAGGTGAAAACTTTGAACAATAGCACCACAACAGCATTGGAGAGGTTACAGGAGGTACCCCATGTGCATCTGAGCAGTCTGCAAGTGTGGATGGGATGGTCTTTGCTGCTCAAAGACAGCAGAAGAAAATTCTACAGTCTTGGATTTGAAGAAAAGCTTTGTTTTGGGACCAGTCAGAACTTTTGACCCAGCTCTTTAGTGAATGACAGAAGTCTTTGGTATTCACTCTTAATACTTAAGCACAGTTTCATGTGTTGTGCTTTTCTTCTGACAAGTTTAAGTAGGATCTCAGCCGAGAAAGAGCAACTTTGGTCAGAGGTATGTTTGGAGTTACTGAACTTATTAAGGGACACCTCTTTATTCATAGATTAATTTCTTTTCTTCTAGGTTGCTTGAAGGGCACTGCTTTTTGGCCCTGAGGAAGGGAGAAGATTTTATTAAATGAGTTGAATTGTTCTTGTTTTTATAGCTATAAAGTTAAGTCTGATTATAAAACATTTCCCTGGGTTGCCTTGGCAGTCATTATTTCAGGCTGGCAAAACCACCCTTAATCTTTTGTTGTATGAGATCAGATAATGAAGATTTGTGCTTGAGCTTTTAGCTGTGTTGCTGTTATTGGTAACTTCCATGGTCCCTTCTTCAAATTCCTGGCAGATGAAGTCTGGTATCAAGCTGACTTTGCTTTCTTCTTCTTTTGCTGAAATTACTCAGAGGATCCAACTCTTGAAACTTCTTCAGCAATTTCCCTGATAAATATGTCTTCTGCAATACTTGTGTAATTTTATATCTTGTATGGACTCTTACTCTTCTGAAACTCCTTTCTTTTTCTTCCCCCCACTCTGAAGATGGGATATGTAAGATTTTAGCATTAACAGTTTTCAGTCTCACTGCTTAGTTGAGCATTGCCTTCATCCTCCAGTGCATGTTTTTCTGCTTGGACTGTGCTGAAGTAACTGTACAGTGTGAGGAGAGACAATCAATGAACAAATCCATGTGAAAATGACCCCTCCCAACTGTTTTTAGTAAACCTTTTTACTTAACTGGATCAATATATGCCCAGTATGTTCTCATGTAGTTGAAATGGTTTTGCCTTTTTAAGAAAGAGTGAAAAGATGGAAGTAATTTTTTATCCTGTCACAGGCTGAATGTCCAACCAAAAGTATTTCATTGTATGTAGAACTAATGTAAAATGGGTACCTCTGGCAAATTTAGCCTCCAAATCAAAGTCCAGCAAATAGAGTTTGGTTTGGGGGCTGAAAGGGCTAAACCAGAAATGCCATGTGCACATGATATAGCACTCCCAGCTTGTGCAGACTCATGCAGCTCTTTCAAGTTTGGCAAATGTTTTTTTCAGCTGATAAAATTTTCAGTGAGACTTCATCCATCACAGGTATTGCCTCTTTGGCCTACTAGGGATCTGACATGCTCTAGAAGTCTAACTTTTTAATAAGCTTCATGTTGAATAATTGAAGATACACACCATCATGTCCATGTCTGATGTGAATCAAATTTTTATTGCTGTATGAACTGGCATGGATGCTGTAAATGTACAGTGTCAGCCCCCAGATTTTTCTTAAGTTTGGATTCTTGAGCAGAATTTTAAGAGAAGAACATGGGGCCTTGTGGGTTCAGATCTCCCAGCTGTGGATTTCTGGAGCTTGAATGAATGAATGTGAAAATGTTACAAAAATATTCCCCGAAACTACAGTAAAAATATTGCTTTTGAGGCATACCATTTTAATGAATGTTTTTGAATCCTTTTTTCTCCTCTCCTCCGTCTTCAAGTTTTGTAGGCTAATGACTTTTAATTTGGAACTGATTTTTGGTGTTGGCAGTTTGATTACAAGTACATTATCATGGTTGCTTCTGTCACTGGAAGTACAAATATTATGTGCAGTTGTCAAGTGACTCAAAGTATTGTAATGACTACACAAGTGCTGCAGATCATCTAGTGTTTAGGCATTGTAATGCTTTCCTGTGGGGTAGTTATGAAAATATTGAGGGGAGAGGATCCCAACTTAACACTTTGGGGGTTTTTTTGCTGTGTGATTTTAGAATCAGTGGAAGAACATTCATGCTACAGAAAGCTGAGGATGTAGTCTCAGTATATGTAGTACTATTGAGGGATGGAAAGTCTTAAACTACATTTTTAAATGTTATCATGGCTTTATGAATATTTTTAAATGCACCTTTTGGTAAGTTGAGGTAAGGTAGCAAATAAAAAAGATAGCACAGTTTTTTTACAGTGAAACAGTGAAATATGTTGTATTTAGATGTAATCCCATAATAAGAAACACTCTCTTGCAAATTTAATGTTAAAAAAATTAAATTTCTTGCATAGCTGGTGAATAGAGTAACTGCCTGCTTCAAGCTTTCATCTAAGGCCAGTACAACATTCATCCCGTTGGTATCTAACCATCTGCGTTCTTTGCAGAAAGTGAATTTATTGCTTGAAGCAGACTGAACTTCCTTATCTACAAAATGATACTATCCAGGCAGTCTTCATCTAAGTTGTCAGATGCTTCATTGTGAACCTCAAGTACTGTAGTTACTGTTATCTAGTAAGAACTTGGTCTAGTTGGGCAAGTGATGGAAGACAGATATAAGGCTGGATTCTGAAGAACTTGACCTAAACTTTATTAAATTGACATTTTCCAAGTAGACAGAGTGTAAAGATTACATGGTTCCTGCCATGAGATCCAGATTTTAGGGCAGGTCTCACTCAGCATACCAAAAAGATTCAACCCTTTCCTTGAATTCCTCAGTTATCATGCTTCATAGAAGAACAGAAAATAGACAATTATGATTTACAAAATTATTTACTTTTGGAAGTGTAGGTATGATCCTTTATTTCCACTTCAGTTCAAGTTTTTTTAGTCCTTTACCTGCACTGAATTTGAATCTTTGCACAACTAAATGCAATATCTAAACTTCAGTGTATATATTAGTATTTTAATTTTAGTTTATTTTAGTTAATTTTAATATTTACTAAGTAGAAAATAACTTCACCCGTAGTTCAGTCAGTAGATTGAGGCTGTTGGCTTCACAGTTTGTATCAAACAGATTGTCCAGCTGTTTGTTTTGCAGGCACTCATGGTAGGATTTGCTGTGAGTTGTGGTGGTTGGTTATACTGGAGCTGCAAAAGAACATCCAAAGAATCCAATTTCAACCCTTATGCACCTAAACTGAGTTTAAACAAATGATTGAAAGGTGATATGGTCTATATCCTGTTTTTAGCTTCTCCTCACCTATGTTTCAAAGTTTTAATCCTCTATTAATCTTTTCTTACATGAACTTTCTGTATTTGTGTTCATCCTAAACTGAACACGCACAGGATTCTCAGACTTTTTGCCCATCTTTGTGCTGAAAAGTAGACTTCCTGCAAACCTCTATGAATGGAGTGTTAGTGATGTATTTTAAAATTAACAGTATCTGGGGTGAGGAAGACTTATTTTTGCATTTTGCTTTTAAAGAGCAAAGATAATATAGTAGAAAGCAAAAATTAAGGGAATAGAATTTTTTAAAAAATAAATATTCATCAGCATTATATTGGTCTGGCAAGGAGAGACTAATGTCAGCACAGAAAATTTACATATAAATAAAAATAGCTCTGTATTGTCAGTTTCAGTGTCTCACCTCTGCCTGCTTCCTCTGGCTCTGTATGTTAGGCTGCAGCAAACATATGGAAAAATTTCTGATGGATGTATATTTGAAATGTCTTCCTTGCAGCTTGCAATAGTTGGCCAGCATAAACGTGTCAGGAGACACAGCCAGGTCATATTGACCTCCTTTGTTTTTGAAGGGCAGGGGAATGCTCTCCTATCCTTGCTTTAGATGGAATTGGGAACAAACCCAGCTGAGGGGCTTGGCTTGAAATGTCCCTTTCTCCCCACTCCTCAGCACAAGCTGCGGTGAGAAGTTACTGCTGTTTACAACAACTGGAAAGTGTTGCACTTTCCATTCTCCACTGTACCAGTAGTTTGTGCATTACCTGTGTACAGACTATACTACACATAAGCACACTGCAGTCTGTGTGCATATATAGCCCATAATATACAGGCTGTGTATTATGTATTTTTTCTAAGCTATCACTGAGATATAAAAGCAAATGAGATGCACACAGAATTTGCACAGAGCAGCCTTTCAGCTGGCCCAGCTCCAGAGAGCGGTGCTGGGCTGTGTTCCTGCTCTTGTTTGCAGTGTCTGATTCCATCTCTGCCATGGATGCAGTGGTGGAGTTTGTATTCCTGCAGATGATTCTTGGTTGCTGGAATAGAAGCCCTGGACAGCCAGAATGCTGTCATGGATCAGCCTGCTTGATTTGCCAGCCAGTACCAGGTTTTATGGTGCTGTCAAACTGCCGGGTCCAGCTGGTGCTCACTGCAGCCGCAGGTTTAACTACAGAATACACAGGGTGGATTTAAAGCTCAGTGCTTGGGCATGAAGACCAGTACAGCTGCTGAGTCAGCAACTTCCCTCTCAGGCTGCAGGTTAGCAACCTGTGCTGGTGTCTTGCTCCTACAGCTTTATGGCTGTTTCTCAGCTAGATCCATTTGATACTAATCTGCCTTTTTATCTTATGGTCACTTTGCTATTCATAAGATAAATACATCTGCATGCATCTGTCCCTGATACATTTTATGTTATACATGTGTATTAATTACTTTTGACTCCACTGAACCAATTAGCAAATGTGATCAAAGCTTAGTGGGAGTTTAGAAATAAAATACTTCTTGTTGTAGATAGCCTAAAGTAATGTCACACCAAGTGAGCACAAGGTATTATTCTCTAGCTTAAAGCAAGCACACCCAGCAATGTGTATAAGCGATTTTGGTGTATTTTTACTTTCCTTTTTGGAAACATGCTTTGCTCTGATATTTTATGGAGTTTGGTGAAACTTGGAGGTGAAGGGAAACAAGGGAGACAAAAGCTTAGTATCAGTTTGTCTTCACTTTTCTGTCCTGAGCATGTCAAGTGAATTTTCTTGTGCCATTACTGTACTAATATTTTGCTGCTTGACTTCAGACTTGGCTTGTGGTGTCTTAGGTCTTCCAAGGAAGCAGAGTTCTGCCTAGCCAGGGATGGGGTATTGGTCTGTCTGGAAAATAGCCTGGATCACTCAGAAGCTAAACTAACCTATCTTGGCCTTTTCTTGAGACTTACGCTTTTCCAGAATGGAAGAATAAATGGTGTCTGTACACATAATTCTTCAGAATTAAAATGTGCACTGTAATTTAATTTTATTTGATAACACATCTGTGCTGCCCTTTCTTATGTAATGAACCAAAAATTGAGGCATAAAATGTCATTAGTACTCAGTATTCCTGCTTAGCAGATAGGTTAATAGTTGTAATAATTGATGGTCTGACTTTCAAAATATGTACTTTCACCTGGGCTAAGTATTATCAGATTTTGTCTGAAATAGGTTTATTATTTTTTGGGAAGGCAAGTTAAGGTGAAAGGGTGCACATTCAAGAGACAGGGAAAGAGTAAGTGGCAGCATTTTAAATGACCTGTGCCAGTACATTCAGTAAGAACCAGAAAAATAAACAGCTTCAGAGCATAGTCCCTGATTAATCATACTTTTAAAAGACAGCAAGTAAAGGTTAAGAAAATTATTATTTCTTTCAATGTGAAGTATTTTTTACAGAAATGTCAAGTTTTTAATAATCACTGGAGCTGATTGCCTGACTAACTTCTCTCTGCTCCTCTCATGGCTTGTTGCTGTCACAGAATCTAAATGACAAAGTGTGTAGCCCAAAGACCTAATCCAACCATATTTTGTAACAGTAGTAAAAAGGCTTTACATTTGTCCAATATATTTCATCTGAAGAAAACATTACTACAAGTGGATGCTTTCCAGATTCTGGGTTCAGGCCTACTCCTTTTGACTGAAAAGACAATGCTGTTTAACTCTGGACATGATAAATACTTGACAGCACAGACATCAAGGCTTATGTAACAAGGGAAAAGACAACTTTATGCAAACCTGACAGAATAATCCTTTTCTCCTCCAAGAAAAGTAATGTCTTTTAAGCATCCCTATGGAAAGGGCTCCCCACATGTGAAATGTTAAGAAGCTGTATGTAGAAATGATAAAGGCTTATATAGAAATGATAAATGCTTAAGGTGCCCTACTGAAATGGAAGTCTGGGGAGCTTGAAAAACCAATGTAGTGGATTTCCATCAGATGTGATTGGAGAAAGTAGTGTTGATTCTCTGGTGGAGTTCAAATGGTGACAATATAGACCTTAAAGTAAGGATTTAAAGGTATGAAGTTTAAAGAGATTCACAGAAAAAGGCATATACAAAATTCATATTTTAAAGTTACATAAAAGATTTATGTGCATACTTCGTCAGAGTGTGGAAATTGCTTTCTGACAGAGGGTAAATTAATCATCCTCTTGTGGATCAATTCAAATAAATAGGTGCAGAGGAAGGATAATAGGATGACTGCATAAAATAAACTTATTTCATAAGAGGGAACTAACAGCATGACATTTTTCGGCTTGGAAAATTGAAGGATGAGAGAGAATTTCAGTGGGGGAACATGAGGGGGAGAGGAAAGCTGCTCTAGATAAAGGGTAGTGTTGGCACAAGAAAAAGTGGGTATCAACTAGCTGTGAGTAAAGTTACATTAGTGATTAGAAGAGCTTTTTAAATGCCAGAGGGGTGAGATATGGGAACAGACTTCCAGTAGGAGGGAACAGGACATTCATTTTGGCAGGATGTGGCCCCACAAACTTCACATCTCAGTGATGTCAAATCTGCTGGAAAAGAGTGCAGCAAAGAACAAAGAAATAAGGTAGGAAAAAGGAGAAAATTTCAATTCCCTGGCATATTATCTTGATTTACCCCCAGTCCTAATAAAGTATTAGACTGTATACTCCTTGTGAAATTTTTGTACAAAAATGAGCTTTAGGGTTATATCTGCAAAACCACATTCAGCGTTTAGGCAGTCTAGTTAGAAGCTGCTGCTTCTTTTCACCAAAAACTTTGAAAATAGTGATTGATGATTTATTGAAGTATATAAAGAGTCCTAAGCAAATAATAGACTTGCTTTGAGTAGCTGTATTTCATATAACTCAATAGAAGTACTTGTCTTATTATCTAAATGTATTTTTATTTTCTGGCTTTATAGAACTGGAAAGAGAGTATCTCTAAAGCAAGAGTTACTTCCCTAGTTAGAAAAGCCCGCAGTCATTTAATTATGTATACTTTTTATGGTGCTAAGGTATTAAGGGCAATGGTGATTTATTGGAATATAGTTTCACTATGACTTTTGAGCTACTTTCCTCAGTGATTATCATTAATCTATATTTTTCCAATATATTGTCTTTGAAATTAGGAATAAATGAGGTACTTGGATAGAAGTACTGAAATGCCTTTCTACAGAGCAAGAGACTGATGGAATTACAATGCAGTTAAGGCTGAGATGGGGAACTACTTTAAATGTAAATCATGTTTTTGTCCTTGTTGATAATGTTTGGTACAACAAGCACCATCAAGGCTGTTGTAGATACTGGTGCAGGACAACTATTATGCAATAGTGTGGTAATAATGAAACATGAAGTGCTTACCTGTTTGGAAGCAAAACCTAGGTTTATTTCTGAGAACTTTTGAGTGTTGCTAAAATTTAACAATTAACATTAGTTATAGGTAAGAAGAATAGGCATAATATGACTTTTTTTATTGCAGTGAGGTCATGCATTTGTTGTTTTGGTGTTTCAGGTCATTCAGCAAACTTTTACTGCAGGGCTTACAGAAATGTTTTGTGTATCTCTACACCAAATGCTACTGTAGGAAACTGCACAATTGCTGGATGCCTCACCAAAATTAAAGGGCATTGTCAGACAACAGAAAAATCGGTCTCTGAAAGAATCAATTTTATTTATGCCTGAAGAATTGTGTTCTGTGATAGCAAGTCTGGAGTCTTTCAACATTGATTCTTCAAAAATTCATATGCTCATCTAATTTATTTGGTTTCAGTAGTTTTATTATGAGTTATGCCAGAGGAAATCAAACAACTGATTTTCTTGTGGAGTTATGATCAATTTCGAATAATTGTAACTTTAAGGTTAACTTGCCTTTCAAAAAATAGCATTATTCCAAGCTATTATGGGAATGAATCTGTGCTCCTGTTTTTATGTTCTTCACTTCTTTAATACTTAATTCTGGAAGTCATCAGTGAAACTTTTTATCATTAATATTATCAGTTGTTGTTGTGAGTAAATGAAAATTTATATTTTGTGTTCCCATAAGGATCTGTTAGAATTAAAAGCTTAGGGTTGGTGATTTTTTCTGAGTTAAGCTATCACTTAATTTTTCAAAGAGAAAACAGATTCTTGGTCATCCCAACCAAAACAAAACTAAGAAAATTAGATTATTGTTTGGCCAACAAGCACATCGTGCTCTTGCCAGTATGTTTTTACATTGCACTTTTCCTTCTTCAGCATCTTTCACTTTTTAACTATAATTCAGGATAAACTGAACATGCAGATGAGAAGCTTTCCACTTTCTGCACACTGTGTTAATTAACTGCTTGATATTTAAAAAAGAAATGGTGTCCTAGTTGAATTATCAGGTTTGAAATATACAATCATGTTGAGAATGGAGATTTATTCCCTGGCATGTCAGTATGGAATTTAAATGTTCCAAAATAAGTACATGGTTTACTGTAGGGCTTTATGATTCCTAAATCATAATATATGTAAGTATTAGGTAGAAATTAATGTATGTAGTCCAGGGGTCATTATGGAGTGTGCTGTATTTTACTTGCTCTTTTAGAATATGACCTATACATATTTGTAATGCAAGAACTGTTTTTGTTTTCAGAATAGCCAGATTTTAGGTCATAATTTTTAGTAATCTGTAGGATTTTTAAGAGATCAGGGTAATTATAATTGTTACATACTATTCTGTGAGATGACTTTATCACCATGCACAAGGCAGAATTTATGGCTGGTATTTTTGCCTGTTTTTAGATTAAAAAGCCAATAACCCAAAACAAACCACAAAACCAGCCAAACATAAAAAAGTTCAGATGCTTAAAAAGAATGTGAAGGAAGCCATGTAATATGGCTGAATTTCCCTGAAGGAGGAGGAAGGTGTCAGTTACGATTAATGTGAACAACATTTATGGCCCTGGAGATGTGACCTCTCGTTACAGTAAATGTGACAGGATGAATTACTTTCAATTACAGAGAACTACATTCAGCTACATTAGTTCTGACACACCTCACTAGGAGAATGCTGCTGTGGTTACTTTAACCAAAGGAAAAAAAAAGACAAAACTTCTGAGTGCAAATGTGTGTGTCACTTGAGCAGAGCCATTGGGCTCTGACTGCGACGTATTATTGCCTCAGGTTTTACACACTTCTATTACATCATTTGTCATTTCCATTGGCACTTTTGGGTTTATGCCTTGGGTACTGGAGAGTATGAAAACCACCTTTTAATTATGCCATATATAATAAATGTAAGTGCAGAATTATTTTTTTAAAAAATTATTGGATGAAGTAGCCTTATAGTTTTCATCCAA
The DNA here is from genome assembly GCA_013397375.1 of Toxostoma redivivum. Taxonomy (NCBI): domain Eukaryota; kingdom Metazoa; phylum Chordata; class Aves; order Passeriformes; family Mimidae; genus Toxostoma; species Toxostoma redivivum. The sequence continues at coordinate 617,587 of VXBI01002672.1, forward strand.
TAGTAACTTGCACCATTACTTGGAATGGTAAGTGGAGTCTACTGTTTGTCAGCATGTCCAGCATGTCCCATTTTGTACAGCACCACTACCTTTTAATCTTTATTAACACTATGAATTTATTCACACGAATTAAATATATCATATCACAGGATATTTATCTCTTGACAGAAGCACTTCTTATAATGTCACTACTTTTTCCTTCAAGTTTAATTATCATGCTTCAATTTCTACCTCTAAGCTTTCACAAAAAATAAAAGATGCCCAGGGCAGAAGTCAACCTTTCACTTTTGCTACAGAGGAGATGCCATCTATTTCATGCTGTGCTAAGTATTCCATTGAAACACGAGTAAAACAGTGCCTTTGGCAAATCATAAATTAGAAATAGCACTAAGCAAAGGAAATAGCTTTAATTAAAGCATTTTGTTGCACTTTGAGGACTTGATTTGCAGAGTAGTGGGCATTTTTTTCTGCAGAGATGAGGACCCTCTTTTTCGAATTTGAGGGACTGGTGTTGGAATCACAGTAGAAAATTTGTGATGTCAAATTGTCAGTTTGCAAAAGGAAACAAAAACTGGTAGTTGCTGACTCCAAAGTGATTCTGAGTTAAGCATATGGAGTGTAAATTCCTGTTAGTCTTCCTCCCATGTTAAGGACTAATTTTTGGGCCTTCATTTTTCCAGTATTTTCACTGGCTATTCAATGTGTAGTAGTAGACTGTGAAAATATTTGTGTTTCAGTGGTCATTTTAAAAAACAATATGCAGTATAAACTGACTTCCATATGTCAGCAACTTCCAGGCCATTTAAGGACTGAAGTAGAATCAAATAATTTTTTTAGCTGTCTTCAAATCACTGAAACAGCGGGAGACTAATAGAATTTTCACTTCAGCTCTTCTGGCTGTGAAATATCTTTACTTAGGCAATCAAATTGTTTTGAATCGTGTGTCCAGTTTTGGGTCCCTCATTTCAGAAGGAGATTGAGGAATTGGAGTGTGTCCAGAGAAGGGCAGTGAAGCTGGGGAAGGGTCTAGAAAATCCTACAAAGAGCAGCTGAGGTTGTTTAGTCTGGAAAAAAGGAGGCTTGGGGGTCCTTATCACTCTCTACAACTCCCTTAGAAGAGCTTGTTGTCCTCTGCCTCAAGAGAAAGGACAAGATGAAATGGCCATTTAATTATTTAATTGTGTCAGATTAGATATTAGGGGAAAAAAATCAGTGAAAGAGTGGTTGGGCTTTGGAACAGGCTACTCAGGGAGGTGGTGGAGTCAGCATCTCTCAAAGTGTTCGAGAAGCATCTGGGAGTGTCACTTGGGGATATGGCTCAGGGGTGATTATGGTGGTGGTGGGTTGATATTTGACTCAGGTGATCTTGAAGATCTCTTTCCAATCTTGATGATTCCATGTTCCATTCAGCAAATGCATGGTTTTTAAGTTCTGTGCATATAGCTGAAAGAGAAAAAGAATATTGTTTTTGGCTCTTGGTCTCTGGGATTTTTATCTGATCAAAATAATATATTTCTTTTTTTCTTGCCTACTTGAGGATAGGAGAGATTTTGGTTCTTTAGGGGGGAAAAGCCTAATTTTTCGAAAAGGGAGGTAATGGCTCTTATTTCATGCAATTACTTTGAAGAACACTGTTTGTAAATGTGCTTTAGGGGCTATTCCACTGAGTAGATGGGAGAAAAATTACAGGGAGTATGGCATTCTGCTGGAAAGCAGTTTTTATAGGTGGAGGAAAAGCAGGTGGTGTTGTACTCAAACTGTCTTATAGTCAGAAGAGAAGTGAACTTGAAACAGTGACAGAGCACTTAGGAATATATCGTTGTGGACAGTGAGTTCTCTGGAAATCAAAACTGATATTCTAGAGAGGGGAATAAATTAAAATAGGCTTAGATGCAGTTCAGATGGGAATAATAACAAAATAATCATCTTGATCAAGTGTTCTGTGTGGAGAAGTGGAAAATTAAATAAGACATTCAAAACCTAAATACATCTCCTGGGATGCCATTTGGTATGGGAATAAAAGGAAGAAAATGATTTTGCATTGTAACTTAGAGATTACAAAGATGCACTCAGAAGCATTTGCAGAATCTGGAATTGTAATTGTAGGAGGCACTGGAGGGACCCTAAATTATGTTAGCAACATTCCACAAGTTAGAGAGAAAACTGATTCATCCATAAAGAAGCAAGAAATGTGGCTTTAGGGCAGGCAGACTCATATTTTCCTTTCTCTCAGGAGCTGAAGATTTTTATCACTAAGGTTTGATCTGAAGATCAGAGGAAATGAACAAAAATATTTTCAACTTTATTCAGTTATTTTGGTTGTTTCTACTGTGGCAAGTTTTCCAGATGCCTTAGCAGTGGATATCAGTAGTATTCCATGATTTTCTTTATTTCAGTATTGGTACATTTAGGGTTACTTTGAATAGTTTTCTACAATGGTTAGAATGAAGACAACAGGTAAAACTTCATGGTGGTGCTATTTCTAGAAACCAGCTAAATATTTGAATTTTAAATGGGTTTTCATAACAGTAGATCAGTGTTGTACCCGAGCACTGCTGAAATGAAAGCAGATATATGATGGGTCTTGTTTGTGGACTGGATACAAGTTGTTGGTTTAGCTGTGCTATTTTTAAAATTTTTCATGCAGCTCCTCTGCATTGATTGAGAGCCATTCAACCTCTTAGTATTTCTTGTCCATGAGCTCTATGTTTGCAGTGGAGCAAAGGGCTTCCAAACTCTGTCATGGCAAAGGAGCAGGTTTCCCTTGTGTTTTCTCTACAAATCCTCATTTTCTTTGTTATGGAACAGCCAGAGCAATCTAACCCTCAAGATGTGTGATGAAAGTGTTTCTATGTTCATTTAGCCTCATGTTCAAGTTGAAAGAACATAGAGGGCTTCCCTTTCATATCTATCTAGATACTTAGTGGATACACAAAATGGGAATATTTCTGCATTTTATTGCTGCAGGGGAATACCAGTTTCTACAGTCACATGATATTTCACATATCTGGAGTTTACTATGAGATATTCTTTCAAAATAAAATCTTTCATTAGTGCATTATTTGATTTTTGACTGTTAAATAATATTTTTGTTAAATAGATACTTCAAGCATTTGGCCCAAAAACTACCACAGGAGATGAAAACTGCAAGGGAGAATTTGTTCAGCAAACTGAGACAATCAAGGATAAAGTTGTGCTTTAACATTTTCATGGCTACTGCAGGCCATTCTCCTGTCAGTTTGGATAAATGCATTTTTTGGGTCCTTACATTGTTCTGGGCAATGTCTACCTGGAATATTTTATCCTGCCTTCTCTTTTGGTTGAAAATGTATTTCATCAGCAACATTGCTGTTGACATTTCTGTAGCTTATGACTTCTAGCACTCTGGCAGGCTGTGTGCTCATAAATAATAGTCTTTCTAGATTTGTTGGAGTGGTTTTTAGTGCAATACTTTCTTTTACCTGTTAAATATATAAAGTAAATCAAACGGTATCTAAGGAGTTAAGAGATTCTTTCTAAAAGAAAAGAATTGTGAAGAGATAATAGAGAGTGCAGCATGTAGTTCCCAGAAACGCTTTAGGTGTTTCACACTGGAACTTATTTAGTAATCCTACCTTCTCTCAGTGTAGAATCATCATATCCACATCATGAATTGCCTTCAGTGTCCTCTGTATGAAATTGTAGTGCTGAGCTGATGTTAGGATGTATTAAAAAGAAAGTCAGAACTAAATACAGATTTCTCTCAAGAAGTTTCTTAACATGGTTATACCAATGTAAGGGATTCACGTTCTCTAGTGCTTTTTAAAGCCCTTGAATTTTTTTAAATAATATTTTAATTCTGTGACCAGTCCTCATACAGATACCCAGCCCTGGTCATGGAAGCTGACTGCTCTCCAAAAGCAGAGGGTTGAAGAAAATATTCTTGTTGCTGCTGGTTTGCAAGGGGCAATAAGTAGACCACAAGTGTAGGACATATCTCCCATATTGACCACTGGTCTGGGGTTCTTCCATTTGAAACTTGAGAAAGATGATTAGAAAAATTCCAATGAAGTAACAGGTTTAACCATGTCCTCCCTTTGTATTCACCTCAAGGTCAGATCAGGACATGAGGTAGGTATAGTGTGAGTTTTTGAAAGCCTTATAGGTGGTGGTTTGTTAAATATGGGTGTTTGTTAAATAATTTCCATTGTAATAAAAACCAACCAGCAAAACAACCCCCCAGAACCAGAAAAATGAAACAAACTCAAACCAAACACCACCAAACTAAATTAAACTTTACATAATGCAAGTTTCTACTCTACTAAAGGTTTTCAGAAAAACAAACAGTCTCATTGGTTATGCTCTTAACAAATCATTCTGTAGTTCTTAAACTGACAAAAGCAAAGAACTAATGGATTTATATGTCTGACAGATTAATGGGTGAAGCATCGTGATGAAATTATTCTATCAGTTTTGTCCAGTTCTTTTGTAATGGAAATGGAAATTAGATTTGCAATCAGATGAACAAATCAAGGGAAAAAACACCTACTCAAGGAATGTCATTGTTCTGTTTCCTGGCTGACACTATCAGTGCAGAACTATAGACCCAATCTGTTCTCCATATTATTTTAATGTTTTGGTTTTTTTTACAGAAAGTCCTTGACATTCTTAAAACACAGCACTGGCTTGTTATAGAGTTGTGAATGAATAGCTATCACACAAAAACCTTACCTGTTTGGTCTTCTCCCTTTCTTTTCATTTGGGATGAATATTCTTTCAGAGCCACTCAGAGAATTGTCTGTCTATTGGGACAGATTTTGCTTTGGCAAGCTCACCTACAGAAAAACTGAGCACAGAGTGACCAGAGCTGGTGTGAGAGCCACTCCTGTGCATTTCAGGATTGTGTTGGCCAAAGAAGGAAATACCTGGGGTGGAAAACCAGGGGGAAAATGGACGTTGTTAGTGGGTAGGTTTAAATCCAGGCTATTGCAACATCACCAGAGTAATTAAGTTTTTTATGACTGAAAGTGTCTCAGTATATGTTTTTGAAGTATGATTAGCAAAAAAATACAGGAAGAGCTCACACAGGAGTATTTTAAAAGCAGATTTTTTTTCACCAGTTTCATTGTGAAATGCTGAAACAGTTACAGTTTGATTTGACTGGTACGATTTTGGCCTGTAGTTTTTATCTTTTAAGGAAAAATAATTTCTTTAGGTTTTTGGAGGTTTTTTTTAACCCACCTTGCTCTAAATTCAGTAGAGGATTTAATGCTGTCACTGCTCCTGTCTGATTTCTGCATGGTCAGAATGAATTAATAAGGATTACAAAATTATCTTGATTTTTAAATTTTCAGAATTTGAATATGTTCATTAAGCTGAGACCTACTAATATTCTCATACCCTGGTTTCTGGCCAATACCTGGTGTCTTATAAAAAAAATAAAATTGATAGTAGGTATCAAAATATTTAAAATTAATGCTGTTTTATGAGTAGATGTAGGTTTAATTCATCACTTGACACTGATTCTATTTAACTATGCAAGGAAAATGATGAGACCATGTGTCAGTATACACAAATATTCTCTTCTACTTATTGGGCTGGCCTTGTTTTCCTGAGTATCATAAGCTAGATGGGGAGAAAGAAACCCAACTAAATTGGATTTTATTCCAGGTATATTCTTTGCTTAGTTGACCTGGTTTCATTTGTGCAATTCTTTGGAATACTTTGCTCAGTCTTCAAGTGGATTTAGGACTGAAGCTCATGTGTCACTGCCTGCTGACATTTCTACAACCTGCCTTTCACACCTTGCAAAAATGCAGTCATTGCCAAGTGATTGGTTTGTTGGCCCTTTCTTGATAATTTTTTAGTAGATGATCAATTTGCGGGAGTTCACTTCTTTTAGTTGTTTATGATCAAATTTTCAAAATCACACCATTTGCCTCATTTCTTCACAACAATATGGAGCAGAAGGCTTGTCTGTGCCTCTCTGAGGCTGTGCAAGACAGTGCCAATAGTGGATTTATTAATGTACACACACAGTGGATGTCTCTTGTTTTCCTCAGCTGTTGCTGAGCAAAGCTCTGCGTTACCTGTCCCAGAGCAGAGCTCTGCCTAAATATAACAGAGGAAAAAACAAAGAGGTTGGATTTTTTTCTATTTGTGAACAGAAAATACTTAATCTGTACTAAATAGAATTTTATATGAATGACACCAGTGTGGCTCCACACAGATGCCTGTAATCTGTATGAAAAATTGCCATTTGAACGCAACATTTTTCTCTCTGTACAAATGCTTATTTACAGAACAGAGGTGTTTATATCTCCATTATTGTGTTACAATGTAAGGTGCAAAATACACCATTAGGAATATGAGAAGCAATCACACTCAAAGATGAAATGCAGGTCTACAGTGCATTTAGAGGAAGTGATTGCAGGAAATAATGAAAAAAGTAATCAGTGTTAAATATGCTCTGCTTATTCATCCACCTCTGGCTGCCAGAACCTGTCAGATGAAAGTAAAACTAAAACTGTCTTTGAGATACTATTTCAGTGATGTAAGTTATTCAAATGCTTCTTCAGACTACATTGATTAAAAAGGGACTTAAGGAAACTTAATTGCAGTTAATTTTAATTACACCTCAGCTTATAGCTTGCACATCCATTTTGTTCCTTTGCTGTATTTGAAATGTTCTTATTGCACGTTCTGTTCCTGCAAACACAAATGCCTGCTTGAGATCTGGAGGGTGCAACTGTTGTTAATTGTGACCAGACCATGGGATTATGAATCCAAAGTTGAAAAAAGATGAAAGGATTTTGTGTTCTCTTTGAAAACAGTAAAAATGTTGTGAGATTTGTTGCTTGGCAGTGGTACTGGGAATGTGAAATCCCATTCATTTAATATTGAACTGATGTAAGAATGTTCTCGCTGGGTAACACCTGCTTATTTTTACTCCTAAGTATGGAGTTTTTACTTGGTGTTGACTTTCAAGTATCAGCCTTGCCATCAGATGCACCAGCCTGAAATGCCAGAGCATCTGGATCTGCAGTTCTGTGATGGTGTCTTATCAAGCTCCTCAAAAGACTGGAGATAGTTCTTGGCCTAATGCCAAATTCCTGCCCAGTCTTGCACTGGATTTTACATGTGTTGAGTGTATTCAAACATAAAAGGTCTCATGTACATTAAATGTGCATTTGAAGTATGGAAAAAATGTCTGTTACCCAGGTCTATATGAAAGGAGTATAATTTTGTGTACACAATTGAATTTTCTAAAGTTGCTGCAGAACACTGTCTAAAGCAAAGCTGCACTTAAAGGATAGTAATGCAGACATCTGACAAAGTAGAGAGCATGGTTATATTCCCTCCAGTGGGTCAGGACTGAAGAGGATGGTCAAACATGATTTAATTGGATTGATCAGAACAAGAATCCTTAAAATATGTTTTTCTGACTCACCCTCCTTGTTTTTTGTTATGTATCTAAAGGCACAATTAATCCAATACTTATCACTAGATTGTTGAGTGATAAATAATTCCAATTCTTCTAATAAATAGAGAGCAATTTCCGTGTCTAATCTTGGCAGTACATTACTTTGTTTCTGCTCTTGAAATTGATGAAATAAAGGCAAGTATATAGATTTCTTTTTGCCAGGTGTATGGATTCAATTTGTGTTTCATTTTTTGTATTGAGAAACTGCTATAACATTTTTTCACATGTGGAAGTAATTAGGTTTACTTTCCTGTTTTTTAATTATTACTGTGCTGCATGTCACAGATGATTTTCAGGGGAATACAGATATACAAAGTGAAAAAGTAAATTGTTATATTTTAGTGTTCAAAATTCAAGTACTTTTCTGTCTTACAGGTGGAGTGTTTTCCCAGTGCCAGAACTTGAAAAAATGACTGATTGTCAAATAGATAAATGGCTTTATATGTGTTGTCAAAATATCAGCCACACAACTTATTAAACAGCATTTGATTTTTCTTTTTTTTTTCTGTTTTTGCTGCCTAAATCAGTAATGTCCAAATATCTTGTGTTGTGTCTAAACTTCAGAAAGTTGATCAGCCTGCTTAATTTCCTTAAATTGAGTCACTTTATCTGCTAAGCAGTTTTTACTCTGATGCATGTTTGTTAGTCTGGATGCAAAAATGCATTCCTTCAGTTAAGAAGTAATTTTCATCTCTGATGCCAAGGGAATAGATATTTTAATATAGTGAGATTTAATTACCTAGCATAATAGATCAAGGTTTTGCAAATTAATCACTTACTATTTTGAAACCGTTATCTTGTGAAACATCTTAACCTAAATGCAGAATTTTGGTGTGTCACCTTCTGACATGTAACAGTAGCTTTGCATATTTCTTTGAGATTTTGAAAATATGAAGATAATAAATGATGACTAATGTACACCATCTGGCTAGAGTGGGGGAAAAAAGATTTTCTGAGCAACAGGGTTTCTGCTAAGCTGATTTACTTAAAATAAGAAAGCAAATGCTTGAATGCTTACTTCTTTTTTTTTTTTAAGAAAATTAAGTTCTAATGGTTCCACCTAAACTCATAGGGTAAGGGTAGCCTTTGTTTTGTGCTTCATGATCAATATCAAAGGCAAACCCCATGGATTCCATGAGAAAGGCAGTTTATCTTATCAGTCCTGTTGCATCATATATTCAGAAAAAGATTGCTGAGACTAGAAGATTTCGAGCAGCATTAACAGAAGTGTCAGACAGCCTTGCTGGAATCAGCTGCCTGTAAGGAGAGATGACCTAGCTTTATCAAATCAGTGAACAAACAACTATTAATCTATACAGCCTCAGGATTAGATCCTTCAGAATGCAGACATATTGTTGTGCTTCATATCTTCTTTAGGTTTACAGCTGTCACTTTTTTTCTGCTAATTTTATGATGCAGTGTAAAACTAAATGCAGTAAGAGATATTAGAAATTATGTGCAAATTCTGCTTTAACCGAAACTGTCTTCTTGCTTTCTTTTAATTGAGGTTTTCTTTTGTAAGCACTCAATACATCCTCTTTGGTATTTCCTTATTATTTTGTTTAGTTGTGCTCTTTTTTGGTGTTCTAAATTACATTTTGAATGAAATTAAGTGTCCATTTAAAGATATCAACTAACTTGATCAAAATATGATTTCTCCACTGTGGAGAAAAAAGAGCAGATAAATATGTGCATCATATCCTGCTAGAACTGCGGTCTTGAGTCTGTATTTTGAATTTATCTCTTACTTTTTTAGCTTTTTTTTGCTTAAACCAACCCTGCCTCTACAACTCTTTCATTAATACTGAAAATCAAATGTTATTTACTCTTGAGTAGTGATTGCTTAAGCTCTGGACATACAAAGTGATGTGTAACCAACAGATGTATCAGGGTTGCAGAGGCAAAAATTGATGTCCATAGTGACCAACAAGAAATTATCCAAGTGTGAGAAGAGACCTTCCAGAACCTTCCTGAGGGTGAGCAGGTTGTCAGCTCTGCAGTTTATGTGACAACATCTGTTGGCTGCCTACTTATTAAAGAGCCAAACAGTTTGTAAAGAAAGCACAGTTTGTACTTGGAATGTAGTTAACTATGGGGCCAAGCAGTTAATCTGGCCTCTATGGATGACACAGGTTGTCCTTTAAAAATAAATAAGTAGAGTGTGTGAGAGCATCAAAGAGAGGAAAGTAGGAAGGGAGGAAAAATGAAACAGTGAAGATATGGAATTTGATTTAAATGAGCACATATTTAACTTAGTGCCCACTGTGACTTCCAGGCCCTTTCTCAGCCCATATTGGTGTGGGATTATTGAACCTAAGGTGCAGCACTTCCCATTTTTCCTTGCTGAGATTTATGTGGCTCCTGTCGTGCAGCTGTCAAGGTTTTGTTATGGTCCAGCTGTGAAGTGACATGTACTGACCTTAAGCCCACCAGTGGGTTTAAAAGTGAGATTGTCCTACATTCCTTATGGCTCTAATGGAAAGTTTGCAGTACTGTTTAGGAAATAAGAAACATTTCTGCTTCCATAAAAGAAATGAGATAAGCAGGAATGAGACCAGTATAATTTTTCAAGAATGGATGGTAAATGATAGGGCAGAGCTGTTCAGATTGGAACTGTCCCATTAAAATGAGCTGCAGGGCTATGTGACCATTAAAGAAGTTGTATAATGTTGGCACTGGGGCTGGTGTTTAGTCCAGAGAGCAGAAAAGCATTGGAATATTTTTTTGAAGGGGAACAGTGAAGAGCAAAGATGGTTTTTAGGATGGAAATGGTACTTCAGTAAATTGAGTTAATTTGTATGGTTGCCTATAAAACAGGACACTGGACATAGGGACCCATGAGGTTATTTTGGCTCAGAAGGTCCCATCCAGTCCTGGATCCTGTGTTCCTTCTAAGTAAAGAAGCTACTGAAATTTGGCGTATATGAAACACGTATAATTTGTCTCACTTTTTCTTTTACTACTATGATTTTGATGTATATTTTGCCCATGGTAAATGACAACCATAATAGTTTTGTCTTCCTTATGTTTTCCTACACTATTTATCTTCCTCTAACCAAGCTGCAAATTTAGTTGTATGCAGGGAGACAGAAATAGCTGTTATTATGGAATGTGTATGTGGTACAATTGCTTGTATTTAAGCATTTCTGAGTGTGTTTCTCAGGAATGCTGAGAATTCATATTATTGTGATCTCTGATGGATTTTGGTGCACAAGACATTCACAGTTCTTGTATGAGGCCGCTTCACTCTTGTTATCTAGCAACAGTCCTCATTGATTGGTGGTAAATCAATGTAAAGTGGAAGGGGCAATTTTGAAAGAAGTATTAGGAAGTTTGAGAAGGAGGATGTCCATTGGTTTCACTGGATTGGAAGATCTCATCCAAAATGGAAAGTAGCTGAGGAGCCTTGGATGAAGCTCCACAGTGTTTAGGTAGTGTGCTCAAAAGAGGGGGAAAAGGCAGGGCTGTAGGAGTGAGCTGAGCAGGAGATGAGATCCAGGAATCCTTGCTTTGCAATAAGAGATCACCTGCCACAGTGATCCCAGGTAAAGACCTGGAGAGGAGTTTATTGATGAGCCTGTGCCTCTATTAAGTCATTGGTGTCAGATTTATAAATGGATATATCACATCCTATACATAACTGTCCTAAATGGCCTTTTTGGCAGGAAAAGAAATCTAGCTGCCTAAATTAAAGATTCGCAGATAAGAATATCAAGATCTTTAAGTTGCAAATGATTAAGGTTTGATTTTTCCTTTGGTTGTATGTGAAAGTGCCAAGCTGCATGACAAATAAGGAATGTGTATTTTTGTGTGTAACAAATAAGGATAATGGATTTTTTTTGTGTAATGTTGGTGTTCTATTTGAGTAACGGTAGTAGAAGATGGTAATCCTGAGCAGTTACAGTCATGTGATTAACCTTGTATGTGATAAATGAGCAACATCATGTGTTCCTGAATAAGTTTAAAAAATGAATCATACCCTTTGTGCCTTTTATTCTTGGCTGTAATATGTGAGTAGTAACAGATAATCAAACAAAATGTTATAGAAAATAATGAAATGATCGTGCCTGAAGGTAAAAAGAACAAGATGTTAACGGCTCTGTTTTGATGGTGACTTCTTCGATTTACCAAGTCAAGCATGCTAATAGTATTTTGGGGGGTTTCTTCCTTCTAGAGTATCTAGTTAGTAAGGAAAAGATATTCAGTATATAACTCTGAAGTAAGAATTTTGGTCAAATGCGTGAAGTAATAGCATTAAAAACACCATTAAATTTGGTGTTGGAGCTTCAATGATATGAGGTGGTGGTACAGTACCTTAAAATTTGTTCAAACATAGTAGGATATCTTCAAGAAATTCTGTTGATGTGGAAGAGTGCATAAGTCGATGCAAGATTCCATATCAAGATTAGAAAGTTGCAAGACAGTGTAAAATGAAATATTAAACAATTAAACTTTTTGAATAGTGAAAGGAAGTATACCACTGCTTGCCTTCTAAGGATATTTCCAGGCTCTGTTCTACAGAATTTTCTGGTTACAATGAAGGCAGAGAATCCTGCTGACCTGGATGGGACTGTTTGCTTAAACAAAAGTACAGAATGCTTCCATGTTTGCAGAAACAGCTTTTTTTCCTCTCACAGAATGTGAAAACATGAAAACCTTGTGCAATTATGTAATTGTAACCTTGTCAGTGCAGTTATCATCAAGTGTTATGCAATTAAAACCTATGAAATAAACTGCCATGAAGGTATTTCCTTAGTCCTGATCAGTACTTACTTGTTGCAAAGTCAGTAGTAAAAAGAGCTGTTATATTCATTGTCTTTTATTGTACTTTTTTTGTCTTCTGCAGGAAAAAGTAGAATATGCCTTCCTGATAATTTTTACAGTTGAAACATTTTTGAAGATTATAGCATATGGATTATTATTACATCCCAATGCATATGTTAGAAATGGATGGAATTTATTGGATTTTGTAATAGTAATAGTAGGGTAAGTAGCTTATCTTCCATTATACAAATATTTAATTTTTTCTTTACAGTGAGGTAGGTACGGACCTGTTTGGCTGTGAGTAGCAGCCTATGCTGGATTTCTGTTTCTTTGGAATAAAAGAATGAACTGAATGAAAAAATTTTTGAAAAGTCCTAAAATTTTCAGTGCTATCTGGGGCTATAGACTGCATTGCATTTATAGTAGAAGTTCCCAGGGATTTCTGAGTTCTGCTGGAGATTTCCAGAGTTGTTTTTCAGAAACTTTTCCATCTGATTTTTTCAAGATAAACTCCTGGTGTCTTTCCATATGTTATCTCTTAAGGGCCACACATTATTATTTAATTTATTTGTTTAACCCTTCACTGCAGTTATGTGGAGTTCATCTGTTTCACAGAGACCTCTGGGAGGACCCACGTGTTTCACAGTGGAGAAGAGTGGCTGGGGAGACACAATTAACAGTGATTCCTTGATATTCCCGAAATCTGAGTAACATTGGGTGCTGCATGTCAGGCCCCAGATACAGATATAATTTTGATTTCCCTGGGGTAGAATGTATGTTAAAAATGCCTTTTTTTCTTAGCTCTATGCACCTTGTTGTACCAGGAAACCCTGGGGAGTTTGTTCTTTGCCCCAGAGAGGGGACTGCTTGGGCCTTATGCAGGTTTAGAAGAGTGGAACATACATTATGCATCTACTTATTGATAATTTTTGTGTCAGCAACTCTATGTCAGTGGTTGTGCTACTTCATTAGATCCTACCTTCAGCTATCTAGGGAATTAATCTTGAGATGTATATTCACCAGTTTCCTAGATCTGGTGGAATGTAAATGTTAACCAGTACTGTAAATTTTGTTTGCTAAAAGTATATATTATCTAGAACATGGGAATCAAGGATTGTCTGTAATTGAAGAGTCTCAGAAATTAGAGTGTGTGCTGCTATTATGTTGTCACTGCATTAAGGGAGAGAAAGAGATGCTAAGTAAATAAATTTGTGGTAAAGCATTGTTAAATTTGGGGATGTACTGTGAATATAAGAATACCTCGTGTAACTATTTGATTATGAGATACTAAATGTCACTGAGAAGGTTGTACTTGGGCCAGTCCTTTGGCATGCAGGCAGTTTTGGTCCAGGACTAAAATTTGTGTATAAATAGATCCTTCATCAGGTCAGGTCATTCTCAACAGATTGGTCTCTGTGCCTGAAGGGGAAGCTTGGTGGGCAGGTTGGAGACTGTCACACACGAGCTCTGCTCCCTTGCCAAGCAGTCACTTGAATAGACCTCTTCCCTTTTGTCAAGTGACCATGGAGTTACAGTAACCCTGGAGCAGTTTAATTAACATGACCTCTATCTTTGGCTGTGTCCTAAATACATGATAACTAAAAAATTTTCCACTAATTCCTAAAACACTCATTATTGGAGGCTAAATGTAGTTAGGTCAAATGCTCACATTGAATTTGTTGAAAATACGAATAAAAAAGGAGTATATCTTATCAAAAGCCTAAAATATCACACTAATATTAAGTTGTAATTCAGATCCAAAAGTTTGGAATATAAACTCTTGTTCAGGTTGTCATCAGCCTACCTGTAAGACAAGGTGGACTTTTCCTAACATGTCACACACTGACAAAACTATGAGCAGTTTTTGCTCTTTCAATAAGAGCACAACCTGCATGATTAAGCAAGCATGAGTCCCATTTATTTAATTAATATATAGAAGCTCGGTGAAAAATTGATTTTCATATATAACCCAAGATGGATATTGGAATCCCTTCTGGACCTGATTCTGTTTGACTGGCTTCAATGGGAAATTTCATTAGGTATTCTAATAGCTTTGGAAAAGCTGCCATGATGTCCTATATTGAATGTATTGTAATTTGCTTTCTCAGCAGAAACTGTAGCAGTCCAATTGCATTAATCTTAATTATACTTAAAGAAATCTCTATAAGCAAAAAGGAAACACATATAGAGAGGTTTTTCAAATTACATCTTAATTAAACCTTTAAACTTTGCTAAACTGTAGAGGAATATGAATGTAAATTTCAATAAAGAAGATCAATAGATTTATACTTTAAAGGCTTTTTAGGAATGACATATGTCCTGGTTTCAGCTGGACTACACAAAATGACAGAGATGTAGGCAGAGCTGTGAATGTGATGCTTCCTACTCTTTGTCACTTCTCTCTGTAACCCATCAGACTACCAATTACTTTAAGTAGTCTACTTTACCTGCATGGTCTCTGAAGTAATTTCCATTGATTTCTGGGAAAGAATAAGGTCCCAGCAGAGAAAGCTTTCATAGCAGCTACCTATGCCCTTTAGTTTTCTGAATGTTGTATGAACTGACAGCCTGAAAGGTTCTCTGAATTCAGACTTGATTTTAATCATGTCTGTCTTTAGAGCACAAATGGTCACTCTTGAAATCACTGAGGTGTTTGTTTTCCTGCAATTATGTTTCTATTAAATTCTAGGGCTGCATCAGGATCTGGAATTCAAGGCCTGGATTTGGTGTGACTGTATGTGGGCTGCTGATGTTCCTTGTAATATCTGTGGAGTCCTTGGGCTGAGTTTTTCTCTGGAGCAGAATGAAGCAGTCTAGGGATGGGCATTGACTGATGTGGGTCAACTGCTTACTGGGGGAGGGTAAAGCCTTCAATAATCTAGTTTAGGCAACCTATTAAATAATGTATGATTTCAAGCAATTATCCAGCATGACAGAGTTCTTAACCCAGAGTTGTGAAAACTTTTCATGACCAAACTAAAACCCTGCACATTTCAGGCATCCTTTACAAGTGTGAAACATTTCTCATGATTGCAAAACTCCATGAACTTGATAATCCTTTCAGGAGAAGAGCAGCTCTGCAACTATTGAACTACAGACTCTGTGCAAAGGATAACACAGTTTGTGTGGTCTAGTGAAGGTCTAGAAACCCATGCATCTGAGATGGAGCTCCAAACTAAGATAAACCTAAGATTAATTTGGATTTCAAGAGCATGCATCACTTTAAATTGCTGCTAAAAGTGGGAAAGCAAAATAAAAGTCTTGTCTTGCAAACTGTTCTAATGAATGACTAATTTGTTTCTGCAGGGAAAAAATACAATGTAATAAATGAGCCATCTGGGATTATATTTTTCCTCAGAGGTATTATGTGTAAGAAACAAATCTTTTTGGTGTTATTAAATGGTGAGCTCTAATTATTTTTAAAATATTCAGTTTCTGCTGACTGTATATAGAATATTTTACTGCTGTTCCCCTTGGAGTTCCTATATTCTACCAAAATTAAACCAGATGGTTTTAGTTATTATCTATTTCTTCTTCTAAAGGGAAGATAAATTCTCCAAATGTTAAAGCTAAAATGTTTGAACAAAAGTGGCAAAGTAGTTTCATTTATTTAAAAATAGCAATGTGCATATATAAGCTGAATGTTAAATTATTGGAAACTGTGTGATCCTCATTCTTGAGAGGGATTATACAGTCTTGCATTTATAGCTCTGTCTGTCATGATTTAATGTGTAAACATACCTCTCAATCTGACATCTGAACAGCTTTGCAGAATGATCTGCACTTCAACTGATTTCCAAAGTAATATCTTTGTGTGGTAAATGGATAATGATGACCTTACCTTTCATCTCATTTTCTAGATTATTTAGTGTAATATTGGAACAATTAACCAAAGAAACAGACGGTGGCAGCCACTCAGGTGGCAAACCTGGTGGCTTTGATGTCAAAGCCCTAAGAGCCTTTCGTGTATTGCGACCTCTCCGACTCGTATCAGGAGTGCCCAGTAAGCTCTGCTCTCTTTATTTCCATGGCAATCAGGAATGTGCCTGCTCTGACTATTGAACTGTCTTCTTCCAGACACCACAGAAAAGAGATGGGATAAAGCTGAGGTTTTGTTATCTGGCTATGTAAATAAAGTGAATTTCAAGATGAATGATACCCTATTTCAAGTTGAGCAAGGGATTGTGAATTCAGTCAGTGTATGATCTCCTTACACAATTGAATAAGCAGACACTTCCTTTTTATAAGCTTTATATAAAAGTACATTACATGTTAAAATGCAAATACACCAGAAAATAAAATTCAGTTTTTTTTTTTTTTATTCTAAACCCCTGCATCTGAAAGTGTAGGTGGTCCTAAAATAGTTTATATGTTGGTAAATGTATGCCAGAGCATATTACACATTTCGTGTTTCCTGCCCCCTCCAATGCACATGAATGCCTTCTGTGTATCTCAGCAGAGCTAGCAGCTAAATCAGGAAATTTAAAAAGTAGAACAATATTGCTTAAGAAAGCAATTGAATTTTCCAATATTTCCTGGTTTTTTTAACGCTTTAATAATTATTGAAGCTATTAGGGCTATACAAGGTTCACGACTTCTAGTTCAGCTCTTTCCAAGGCATTCAAAGGAAGAAAGCTAATTTTGTGTGTATTATATCCTCGACTGTTACATGGAAATGTTTGATTTTTGGCAAAAGGGCTTCAGTGAGGACAGAAGCAGTCCTATTAAATGTCAGAGAGGAAGTCTATCATGTTAAAAAAGAGACATTTTATTCTCATTGTTACTGTGGCAGATTCATTAGTCTGGGATTAACTAATTTTGGTAAAGCTAGAAGTTGTATAAATGCTGAGTTGAAAAAAAGAAAAAAGAGCAGTTTTGGAAGGGATAAATGATGTAAGAATAAGTTTGTTCAGATTAAAAATGTGTTTTCCTAGTTAGCTGTATTATTCCCTCCAGAGCAAGAAGACAGTTCTGCAATTGGCTGAGTATACACTTTCTCAGAACTTGCCACAAAGTTTTAGCACAGAACTGTTTAAAGGTCATATGAAATGACCTAAAGGCACACAATATGTGCCCTTTCTTTACAAAAGCACCCACGTATTCTTGTGACACATTTCAAGCACTGACTTCTATGATATAAACTTTATTAACAGAGGAACTAATTAGAAGAAAGTTTTAGATTCCTATGAAGATTTTTATTTTACAGGAACTTTTTTTCTCTACATGTCTTTAAGTCCTAATAATGTGTAATTACTAAAACTTGTTTGAGTAAAACATAGAAGTATGGTTCTATCTTGTATCCTCTTTTCTTTTTTAGGTTTACAAGTTGTCCTGAACTCCATTATAAAAGCCATGGTCCCCCTCCTCCATATTGCCCTTTTGGTATTGTTTGTAATCATAATCTATGCTATTATAGGATTGGAACTTTTTATTGGAAAAATGCACAAATCTTGTTTTCTTATTGATTCAGGTAAGTCATTAAGCTGTTAATTAAAATTTGGGTTTGATGATGTCTTCTTTCAAATCTGTGGGATTTCAGTTTGAAATAGAACTAGGGACCAAAGCACTAAAGCTGTTGTAACCCCAGTTTACACTGGTTCACAATTTTAGATATAGTACATTAAATAAAAAAAAACCCAATACCAAAGTCACAAAAAATCAAACTGGTTAGACACTAGACCCTGCTCTGAGTGGGCTTTCATTTCTGATTCGTGTAGCTGAATATACCAGTAGTGAAGAAAATAAGGATCACTATCTATAAGGGACAAATTCAGATTGTGGCAGTGTGGTGAGGAACGCAGTTCTGAAATGAGTGAAGAAGGAAAACAGTGTTGTTCTGTTCAGTGAAATAATGAAATGGAAGTGTGTGTTGTAGGAGAATTCTGAAACAGTGAAACCATCTTAGCTGATGGCTAAAGGTGCTTTTCTTTTAGCTGAGTTATGAAGATGACACTTTAGCAATTAGATCAATTTTTCCTTAGTGGTCCATGTGTTGGTGTGAAGTGCCATGAACTGAAGTAGCAGCAGTGAAGAGGAAAGAAAAATCAGCGTGAGGAGCTTCTAATTAATTATATATTATTACACTGTGCTTCTTTCCTCTGCTTAATTATTTTTATTAATCTGTTTCTGAGGTTGCAAGGCCCAGATCTGAGAGAGGCTAAAAGCTTCAAAGCTCTTTTTGTGTTGCCTTTCTCAACTTGAAATCTGGATTTATCTAACAACAGCGTTGCTATTTCCTCCCATGAAGGGGTAACTCCTGAAGGCTTGAGGACTCAGAGTTGTGATTTTTGGTCCTTTTGCAGATATACTAGTTGAAGATGATCCAGCACCTTGTGCATTCTCAGGGAACGGCCGGCAGTGTGTCATGAACGGCACCGAATGTAAGGGTGGATGGGTTGGACCAAACGGAGGCATAACCAACTTTGATAACTTTGCATTTGCAATGCTGACTGTGTTCCAGTGTATCACCATGGAAGGATGGACTGATGTGTTGTACTGGGTAAGTTCATAAATCACTGAGCTTCTCTGTTCCAGTGGGGATTGAGCTGTACCAACAGGAGATCTTGGTGAGTTTGGCAGGAGACGAGCTCGGCTCTATGCTTGTTTCAGTCACAGGCTGTTACTGGATTCCTCAGGCTAAAAGGACATTTTAGAAACAAATTTATTCATCGCTTATTTGAGGGTTATTTTTTGCTTATTCCATTTGAATAAATGTAAAACTACATTTATGTCCTTTGGACTAGCATTTTTTTGGGTGAGCCTACAGATATTAAGTATGTCTTCACTGATTAGGCTTAAGAGCTCTCTTTTTGCAGTATTTGTGCAGAATTTTTCACAATGTTAACATAAATTAGAACAAAGCAAGCTCTCAACTGACATTGCTTGCCACGGGGACTGAAAATCATGTTAACCATTCAGAAACTACAAATTTACAGAAGCTGTGGCTCTGACATCATCTTCATGGAAGCAGAAAAAGGTATTAAAAAACCTAACTGTGTAAATCCTTACCTTTAAATGCTCCTTTGGTGTAAGGTATGGTACTTCCAGAGTCTTGCAACATCAACAGTCAGCTGGACACAGACTGGGAAACTGAAGAATGGAGGAAAATGGACACACAGATTTTTTTTAAGGAATAGAGTCACCTAAAAACACAGATAGACATTTATCTGCTTAACCCCATTCCACTCTAAGTGACATGATGTTGTTTTGTGAATCTTGGAGTATATTGAAATCTGATGTGAGTGATTTGTCCAAGGCCATTCAAGAAGTCTGTGGCAGAACCTCCCACGGGTTCTGAATATCAGTGAGAATATTCTGTACCACTTGTTACTCAGCAGTAAGCCTTTGCTGCTATTAGGACCTTGTTAAAAAACACAAATGTTAGAAAATATGTATGGAGGAAGAAAAGTGATTGCTAGTAAAGATCACTGTTAGCAAACTGTTAAAAAGGGTTGAGTTATCTCAAGGAGATAACTCCTTGTTTTATTTTGTTGCTGAGAGCAGCTCACTTTCTGAGTTTGTTCAAGTTTGTCTGGCCAAGTGAGATTATTTACTAATAGTGCATCTGTTGTGGAGTACTGGGTGCTTTTAAATATTTGTATTACCCAGTGAATGACCACATGAGTTGATGTGGTCATTTGTTGCAAGGTGAAATAAGCTGTTGCTAAAACATATAACACAGAGCAAAGTCTCAGGTAAAATCTGTGATACTAAAGTAGAGAATATGGACATGTTTTCAAGAGAATATCACTCTGAAAGATAATTAAGATGGTAAAATGTCTTTATTTTAGGACTGAAAGACAAAAGAAAGGCAACTATGAATATCTTCTTCCACTGTCTGTTATCAGTTACAACATTGGCTAGAAACACACAAACCTTCAACATTAATGAATAAAAATTATGTATGGCTACATATAGGCTATTGCATGATTCCTCATTGTAAAGGTTTTTAAGTTCCTTGAAGTTTGCATTCCAGCTCTCCCTAATTTTCTAGGAGGTTGTGTGAAGGTAGAATTAGTATATGCTTTATGGTTTCTGTTCATGGTGATGGCAATTATTTTAAATTTTCCTGAGAAGGGAAGATGTGCCATGATTATCTAGAAAAAAATTACACCTTTAATATCTTTTGAGGCAAAAGTATAACCTTCATTTCAGGAGTTAGTATTTCCTTCAACTTCTTTCAAAGAAAATGAATATAAAAACTTTGGAGAGTTGCTGTGTTTAGAATACAATTGTTACAAAACATATAGAAATAATTTGAGTATCTAAGAATTAAACATTTTTTCCCCTGGGATTTGATGCTCCAATTAATCTGCTGCCCTTTAGAAACCTTTGAAGAGTCTCCAATGACAGCAGAAAAATTAGAATAATTAGGATGCTGGATATTTTCATGATCAGACAAAATGAAAAGTATAAGAAAATTATAAACACCTGAAAAACTCCATGAGTTGATTTTTTACTTCTTTCTCTATAAGGAGTTTCCAATATAGAATGTGTTTACAGGTACACAGGTGTCATTTTTCATTTTGTTATAAATGATACTGGGATTATTAGACAATGAGGCAAATATTTATTGACCTAGTGTATTATAATCAAAATCAGATATTCAGGCTTTGTAATCTATCTTAACTGATGCCTATATATTTAAATTATAGATTCAGATTCTTTCTGCCTTATAGACCAACAAGCTGCCCGTTGTCAAACTGAAATTACTTCCTGAGGACAAGAGGAATGACAATTTATATGTTTTAATTTTATCACTGGATCAAGCTGAGGTATATTTCACTAAAACTTGAAAATTGTAAAAGCATTAGGGAGATACCAAATTGTAATAAAAGAATCTGAGGAAGCCGTTTTAGCTCGATGTGCATGGGGTTTGTGGGCTGCTTTTTATTTAGAATTCTGTTATTAATACACAGACTGACTGAGTTTTATACAAAACAAATAAAACCAAACCCACAAATATTAGAAACAGCACAAAATCCTCATTTTTCATTTGGTCACTGTGTGAACAGTGAAATAAATTTACATAGACTTCTCTTGCTAGCAGGTGTAATGTGAGCAGGTGAAATCTGTGCAATGTTTTACATTGTGTTAAGTGGCATTCTGTCAGCAAGGATGGCAGCTGAAAACGACAGCTTCCAACAGCACTCACTGGCACAGCTTGTTATCACCTGGCTAATGACAGTAAACTTGCTTTGAAAGTTCTCCAAGCACCAGTAATGATTTTTCTCTTATGTGTGTCTATTGTGGGTCCAGGCCTTGATTCTGCTGCTGCTGGGCACCCTTCAGATAGTGGTGGCTCACGTGGCATCCCTCTGCTCACCAGTTTGAATCCCTATCCTGTATGTCCTCCTGAGTGTTACTGTCTCCATCTGGCCTCTTTTCTTTCTCTAACTTACAGCTCACTGGATAGCAGGCATTACGAGGTTTATCCACAAAAAGCACAACTTAGTTCCAAAGGTTTGAATTGAGAGATTAAGGGGTGTTGTCCTTGTTCTCAGCAGCCAGTGCAGCACGTGTGCTCCCACACTGTGTGTTTGTGGCTGTCTATGTTCTCCATTTCTATTGGGACCGTGTTTATTCCCAGTCATGGTCCTTTCTGTTTGCTCTGGAGCCCTCATGCTTTTAGTTTTGGATCCTGGTGCAGTCCTTGTTATCAGCCAAGTGGCAGCCTCTGTGTGCCCAAGTTTTTAATGCTCTGGCTCACATTCTAAAGCTGAGAGCATAGTACTCTGCCTCATTTCCAATTTATGCTAGCAAGCTCTCAGGAATTGCAGAATTTGAATCTTCATTTGCATATCTGGCTCCAGATTTTTCCCATGCCTTTGAAACATCTTGATGTATAATCTATTAATGGCAAACACGTATTTTGTAAATTGCTTTTTATTTTTAGCTCTTCACTTGATACATGGGAACACAGATAACAAGCAGAGACACTTGCCAGCAAAACCCCCAATTTTCTCATGAGCACCAAAATGATCACATTTAATTCTTCTTGTTTTCACCATAGTGAAATTATCTTGACTTACTACACTTGAATAATCCAACTTTAGCTTGAATGAGAGATGGTCAGGGCCTCTGAGAAACAAAGTACTTAATGGGATCAGTTGCCAGCACAGTTGCTTCAAAATGGGACAAATGTCTTAGTTGCAACTGAATTTTACTAGGTCAATTTTATGGTCAAATGTGTCCAATTTTAAAGCTTTCCAGTTTTCTAATACCTGTCTAGCATTGTTCAGATTGAACTGGGAATTTCTGAGATTGAAGCACTCGAGCTAAAATTGCAGTATAATGATACATAGATGTCTTACATGGTTTTGCCTATTAATACACCTACTGATATGTTAGCAAGATTGTCTAAAGGATTCTTGTTTAAAATACTCAGATCATTACTTGGAATGTCTAGGCAAGCTAAAATATACCTAAAACTCATATAAGATTTAAGGAAAGGGATGGCAGGTTTTTAAAAAATATTTCTTTTACTTATATGTCAACTTTTAAAAACTGTTACTACTTTTTGCTTATAACATATTACGATCAAAGAAATTCTTCATTCATGTTCCTGTGCTTTTATAACAAAACAGGTGCATTTGGGAACCTGTCTCCTGTTTAAGAAATTGAATATTATATTCCCCAGTATACTCCTTCAAGCATCTTAGAACAACTAAAAAAAAAATCCATCATTTCTGTCACACAGGTTGTTCAGGCTGCACTGCACTCTTGTGCATGTCTACATGCACTTTTGCCTAAGTGTCTGCACAGCCAGAGTATTGATGTCAGTCAGATCAGGTCAGGAGCTCAATCTGTACTCCCAACACCTTTTAGAATGCTCCTTTTCAATGATATTTAAGGGTAGACTCAGATATAGTGTACTTGAAACCAGCTGATGTGCAGCCAAAGATATTTCCTAAACACAAGCAAATATTTTGCAAATACATCTCGCACAAGAAAACCCCTTGGCTCACACACAAAATGTTATTATTAGGCTCTAAACAAAAAACTGCAAAATATGTTTGAAGTATTATCAAAACTGTCATCAGAGTGCTGACAAGGAGTCTCCTAAAAATGCCTTTCCAAAAATGTGACCAAGAGTCAAATAAACAATAATAGTCTAGAATTTTGAATTGAAGATTTAATGAGCTAGTGGCAATCAGCTACTTAGGGTGATTTAAGCCATGTTAGTCCCATTCCACCTGCAGAAAGGGAAGGCATGTTCCTGCATCCAAACAATACTTGTCAGCAATGAATTTCAGCTTATTGTCTGAGAGAACTCAAATAATGCTCCACTGCTTTTTTCCATTTGCAAATCAGTTGCAAAGATTTAGCAATGTTAAAAGTGGTGAGGAAATGTGCCTGAAAATCTTAGAAAATATGTATTCCTGCCTTTTGCTCCTATGTACCTAGGGAAAGCTTAGTGCTGCTCTGCTAGCATTGCTCAGCACCACTCACAGGTCATCTGAGGGAGGCTCTGGAGTGAAACAAGTCAGCTCATCCCCAAAGGCATCCATGTGCTGCCTGCACAGAGCTCCCAGCCTTCCATGGCTACACAGCAGACAGTTAACTCATGATGTACAGCTGGGAAAGAGTGATAGAAATTTTGCATGACAGCAGTAATATACTGCATAAATCTCCCAGGGATTGCAGGCAGAATTTTTTTGTTTGAGTGTTGACTACTTGAATCTGGTTGCATGTTAAAATAAAGATTATCTCCCTCCTGCCTTTTACATAATGATTTGGACTAATTACCCTTTTACATTCTCTTGTTATTAAAAGCTCAGAATCATCCAGTTTTGGACTGCAAAGAGAGAGGGCTTAATTTCAGAAAGAGAAAAAAGGGAATGATCAAATTCAGGCATGCAAACAGAGCTATCAAGCCAAGGAATATACAGATTAAAAGTTCACATTAGGATCACAAAGGATGTGATATAAAATAATAATAAAAAATATATAGCTTCATAATATATTATTATATTTTTCCAGTTAGCATCTGAACATAAAGACCCCTCCTGAGGAGGATTTTAAACTAACTCACAGAGAAATATCTTTCCCATGAGGTGAACTTGATTGACTTTGACAGGATATCTGGTATCTCAGCCTCAGCTGACTGCTGACCTGTACTGCAGTCAAAGCATGGAACTAATTTCTTGTCACAGATCATTGCAAATACTAAGAAGAACCTATTATTTCTCCCCAGAAATTTTAAATAAAAGTGGGTCGAAACTGGATTGGAAATAGAGGCTACACTTGGAGTAGTGCTAAGAACTCCATTAGTCCATCAGGCAGAGTTTCTTCCAAAAACTTTGCCACGAGAAGCCAACAATTATTTCATAACCATCCTAGTTCCCAGTCTGTCCCAGGATAACAATTTAGTTGATGAATTTAGATCTTCCTGTGTGTTGAGCTTTGCTTGTTGGTGCGACATAAACTAAGGTAATAATTTTACATCATCTATCTGAATAGTAAATGCATTGTACTGTATTTTTTTGTATCCAGTATGTGGGAAATATGAGACATATCCAATTTTTGTATCATGTATGGTACATATATAGGTAGAATAGCAGATTCCAAAAGAAAGGTGTTTAATACAGGATACCTGTGCAGATATTATAATTTCTCATTTTCATATAATATAGCTAACTATTTAAAAAATAAACACATTGTTCATTACATTAGTGACTTAATTTAGTTTTTTGAGCCCTTAGATTTAGCAAGCCAAATCTACGCATAGGTTTTATAAATTTTTGTGAAATTAGTTTGGGCAATACAGAGAAATAGGTACGAGCACTAACAAATTGTTAATCTGAAATTAACATGCTGCTATTCATGAGAGGAGTCAAACACTTGGATTTTGTTATATCTGGAATACAGGTTTTGTTAAACCTGGTAGTGCTCAAAAGCAAACCTTCTCTGGGTTGCTGTTTTGTAGAGGTAGTGATCTTCATTTTGTTATGGTTCTGTACATCTGCTCTGCAGATTAAGCAGGGATGTATAATTATCTGGAAAAGATAACACAATTTCTTAACAGTCACGTTTGACATCTTGACTTTCCTTGGAACAATTTCTTGATTTCTGCCCAGCCCCTCCTCCCAGTTAAAGACAGTAAGCTGATTAATGGAATGCCACTGACAGGAATTAGCTAAAATAGTATTAGATACAATACAGTGTCTGAATGAAAGAGAAAGACCTGCATCTAAACTAATTTCCAAATAATCATTGTAAAAATTTATAAACAATGATGTTTTTAAGAGTAAATGCTTTATGGGAACACCAAACTCTTATAATTCATTTGCTAAGAATGGAAAAAACCAACAGAAGGAAGAAAATTGAGGTCTGTTCATTTGAGCAAAGCAAATTCATTAAGCTGAAGCAGTGTCTTCCAAGTTGAGGTTTAACTTGAGAGGATCACGTCTATGTGTCCAGCATGCAATCACACAGTACAGTTCACATACAGAAGAAAGAGGCCAAATTTAGGAGGTGATTAAGCAATTACGAGGCTCTCTAGGTCCTGTGACAATTTTAAACTTCTTGATGGGATATCTTTCTCTTTAGGCCTACCTTGATGTCTGAGGCATGGAACTCTCATTTTTCCATGTGTTGCTGAGCTGAAATGCTGAACAAAGGCTGCTCTCAGTGCACACCCCACCAGTGCATCTCCAAATTCTGTGTCAGAAGCACAACAAAGCTGAGTCTGTCCAACCCTGGACAGTGTCAGGGGAATCTGTGCTTTGACTCCAGAACACTGAATATAAAATTCCATGCTTTTATAAACCAAGCTGGAGGATGCTGTGCTTCAAGCACAGCCTGTTTTAAGTCAGCTTTAAGTTAACTCAAATTCAGCCAAGAATATCTCAGGACAAAACCTTTGAAGCCAGGCAGCTTTGAAAAGCTCTCTGGTGTGCTCTTCACTGAGTAGAATAAATAGCCTGATCTCTGGGGTTTTGTGAGCCTTCCTTCCATGCTTGCACAAGTGCAGGGATAGTCTCACTTCATAAAATACTGGTGTCTGCAGAATTTTTACACCTGTCAAGAGACCAATTTTTGTCAGTCTGAACAATTTTTAAGATGATGAGGCAGATTACAGGTAGCACTAAGTAAAACAGACACAGTTATGTGTCTGTTGGCATGTTATGAAAAGAGGAAAGTAAAACCTAAGGAAGCTAACAAATTCAACAAATTAAAGAGGATTTGAAGCACTGTGGAAAATCAAAATAGGTTCATACATCACCACGTTATATCTGTAATGTTACAAATGCAGAATTCAAGGTTTTGTTTTATCATTAATCCCAGGTAGAGCTTATATTGATTGTAAATTGAGTTTGCAACAAGTTTCAATAAAAGAATACCAAGTGTACAGAAGAGTTAAGACCTTGATTTGTATGCAATTATATATGATGATTTTACTCACGATTACCATAGAGAGGGGTAAATGAGATTTTAATGATTTCTAATTGATGTTTAAGGTTGAAGTTTGCCATCTGCTGCTGTGTAATACTAAGGCTTATATCTGTAGTAAACTTGACTTTTTCCCATTTTGCTTCAGTCTTGTTCTCTGATAATTTATCCTGTGTTGTAATGATGGTTGATTCCAACTGCAGCACAGCTCACAAAATAATTCATCCAAATGCCACTTGAGGCAGTTTCAGATTGTACCAAGTTTGTCCAATTAGCTCAAGATAATTCTTCAAGATTGCAGACTCACCAACATATACATGTAAACATAAAGAGCCAAATCAATAATGTGTAGTGCACATCTACTGTTACGGTGAAACAGAATGAGAGGATTTGAGGGAACCTCTGTCCTTCATATTGTCCATTATCTCACCTGCCCCCTCTGGTTGATGTGATGGACAAACTGCTGAGAACTGACATTCAAAAAGTAGCACTAGATCTTTAAAAAGGCAAGGGGCAGTAAGGATGGTGCTTGGTGGTGTCCTTGCCATAAGTGTTTTGGAGACTAAATGCCTCATGGACTCAAAAAGACAGAACAAGTCCATTGAGAGCCATTTAATATGACACCTCCTTTGGCACAGTGCACTCCTGAGCCACAGGGCAGGAGAATCTTGCATGACTTTTTGCTGAGGATATCAGATGTGAGATGTCCTTGAATTCCTGGTTTTGCTTTGGCACATCTGGAATTTGTGACTTTAACTCCTTATTCTGCTTTTTGGGTGAGAAGTCAGCATTAATCCCTTCAAATGAATATATCTTGGTTTTGAGGCTGGAGATTTTCCTGTTCTTATATATTGACCAAGCTCTGTCTCTCTCTTTAACCAGAAAGCAAATCAATTCCTTTAATCTTTCTTTAATTGGAAGTTATGGAAAATGCCATTTGACATGCATGAAATGATCAGCAAAGTTTTCCAAAAGGAAAGGACTTCTTTTTGTACTTTGATCTCTGGTATTAATACAGTCTGAAATATTACTTCATGAACAGAAATTACAATGCATTACTTGATTAGAGTTTAATTGTATCTAGAATTAAATGGTAAAGTTGTTGAGTAGTTTTTAGGAATTCAATCTTAGATTAGTTCCAAGGTGTTCTGCTAGGTTCAGGTGTTGCTGAGTTATGGAACGTTTTTGAAATAATTCAGCATCTGCCCAAAGTGATGCATTTCTTCTAGTACTGGTTGGCTGCAGTTGCTGGTTTTTGCTTCATAAAACATTAGTCCTAGATAGACTAGCCTAAAACATTGGGCTTAAAATCATTCTGAATAAATGAGAAAGAATTTTTTTTCTTTACATGTTGTACATTAAGAAGTGAATGCAAATCACAGCTGCTCATATTAACAGAGCCTTTGTGACAGAGCATGAGAATTTCAGCTTTCCTTCTGGGTAACTAAGTTAGAGGAGTGCCTGGCTGCTTGAAAATTCTCTCTTTTTGAGCAAAAGCAGAGCATGGAGCTGTACTGCAGTGACTGCCAGAGCTCTGTTTCTTGAGCTCTGCTCAAAGTAAAATTGCAAATATTAATCTCTCAGCTTTTTCAAAATGATACATAGCAGAAAAATGTTGGCACCAATACTAGATGAATTTATGCCTTCACTCTGAACTCTGGTGACTTGGAAACAACTGTCTGCTGATTTTATAATTGTTAGATGCAAAATGCACTCAGATGTATTTGAAATTTAAATAAAATGTTTGCTCTGATCAGTTATTGCTAGAAAAACACTGTATGGTATGAGTTAGGTCTGTGAATCAAACTAATTTCTAAAGTAATAATTATGAGTATGCTTTTAAAAAACATTGAGTAAATATTTTTCTTAAAACATAAGGCCAGATGCCTATGCTTGAAAGAAGATGCAAAGGGCAGCATCCACTGGGACGAGGCAGAAATTCAGTCTGGGCAATGGGATGTTTTACTCACTAACTTCGGGGCTTCATTGCTAAAACTTCTCAAATGTAGGGGATTTGCTTAGACAGAATGGGTATAGGTGATAAAACCCAAAACTTCACAGCACTGGCCTTAACAGAAGGCCCTGATGTGCCAGGAGTTGTTGAAAGCTTTGCCCAGGGGGCTCAGTAGGGGTAATGGCAGCATTGTGACACTGTGCTGTGTGAATATTGCAGAACTGAGCCACGAAAGCTTCAGATCTCTTGAAATTAAAGGTAATGATCCCAATCTTGCTGAATGGCCATAACCGTTTTTTATTTTAACTTCTCCAAAATATGGTTTTATTGGAAGAGGGGAAAAAATCTGAATCAAATGTGTATTTTCAAGTTTTCTTTCTTTTTTCTATAGCAAGTGTAATTTTAATTATTTTCAGTACCTCAGTTCAATTAGAAAAGCCTTTTAAAAGATGATATATGGACTCTTTTAAAAGGTGCATGAAGAAGCTGTGTAAACTCATCTGGTTTGGTTACTTAGGAGGTTTGTTTACTTTAGTAAATATAACCTGGTGCTATCACAGATCACCATGGAAGAGAAGTGCCTTTAGGCCTTAACCTGCAAAGATAAAACCTTCTGTCTAACCATTCATAGGGCCCCCTTGCAGAAACAAATTATGATATTTAATTAAAGGACAAGGGAAAAAATAAAAGAAGTAGTTTTGAAAAATGTTTCAAAATAGAAACATGTTTAGTAAGTTTATTCCAACAGAGATGTTTAGGAGAAGTGTCAAAATTTACTGTCAATAGAGCTCAAAGCCTAATCACACATTTCAGATACGACAAACACAACGGCATTCACAGAAGAGAAAACAGATTTGCAATTAGATTGTTCGACAGTATCATATGTAATTTTATTGTCTGCTGAATCTTCATGACTATAAAACATCTTAAGAATCCAGTGCAAAAGCCAGAATAATTCCCCTTCAAGAAGAGCCATTTCCAAGCAGCTTCATGTCAGAATTATTTTTGTGACTTATCAAAATGTCTTTTTGCACCTGAATCCTACACACAAAAACAAATTTCCCTGTTTTAAAATACCTGTTTTTCTGAATAGGCCTTTTTAGATCTTCATGAGTATGTTTCATAAGTCCATCCTTTGATAGGTATGATGAGCTGGCTAAGAGCAGCAAGTGGAAGAAGTCTTTATAGAAAACCTTGTGTGAGTCTTTAAAAGAGTGTATTGAAAGCTCAGTAATTTCAATCTCACTTTAAAAAAAAAAACAACAAAACAGCAACAACTTTTAAAATTTCATTCAACCTTGATCTGGATATAACTTCAGTTTTCCTGGAATGTTTTCATGTTTCTAATGTATTTCTAAAATTTATTTTCAGATATTCATTTTCCTGAAGTTGTGTTCATGCTTTTTGCACAAATTCATTCTCATTTATTAATTTTTAAATTGATTTAAAATGACTGCATTTGACTGCTTTGTTTCATGAAAAACTGTGAGAATTCCCTGTTACAAAAAGTAACACTGCTTATACAGTTGAAATTCATGTTGTTTACTTTCTCAAATGGTCATTCATGTAGATAGGATATACATGAATTAAAATTCTAATATTTCAAGGTACTTTGTGAAGATCATCTTAATTGGAGATCTGAAATTTAGTTCATGTTCTCAGCATTAAAGAACAGAAGTGTTGCAGTGTTCCATATATGTTTGATAATATTTCTGATCCAAATTTTCTGTTCACTCAACATTTTGTTTTAGGGTTTGTGTTGGAAATGCAAAGTGAATGCGGCCAGTGCCTACTTGCTGTCGTTGTTCTTTGGTTGCTGAAGGAATGCATAGAATGTTATCTAACCTGAATGATCAAATTCTCCTTTCTCTGACTCTTCATTGCTCTTAATACAGTGATCTACTCTATAAGATCATCTTATTTCTTGCAGATGAATGATGCAATGGGATTTGAATTGCCATGGGTGTATTTTGTCAGTCTCGTCATCTTTGGGTCATTTTTCGTACTAAATCTTGTTCTTGGTGTATTGAGCGGGTAAGCATACACCTTTTTCATTGTGAAGGCAGAGTCCTGAATTCAGTTGCCATGAACACACAGGTTATCCCATACAGGTGAGACTTCAGTTGGGCTGATATCTTTTAATAAACCTATTGCTTCCTCCTCTAATTAGAACTCAAGAAATTTTCTTATAGCTCTCATATAAATAACATACAAACACCAAAATTGGTGTACATATTCTTTGTGTCCTTGGCAAAGTTATGAAATAAGACTAACAATTCTCATGCACTCATTTAGATGTTATTTCAATTTAATCCTCTTAAGCCTCACATCTACAACAAAATTTGGGTAAGTAAATTTAAACATTATTTCATTCACTTTTTAAAGATCTGGATAAGCCATAAAATTTGAGTCAAACCTAAGTGATCTGGCAGCTGCAAAAAGGACTCTGCTGTTTAATGAATGACTGAATCATAACTTATTTCCTTGCGTTTTACAGGTAAATGATGCAATAGGATGTGAGTGGCCATGGATCTATTTTGTTAGTCTTATCATCCTTGGCTCATTTTTCGTACTTAACCTGGTTCTTGGTGTACTTAGTGGGTAAGCAGTTGAGTTAACATTGTGTATGCTACTGCTACTTGTAAGGTGGCCTCTGCATTTATTTACTCAAGCTTCTCAGCAATGGCTTTTTTGCATGCACTTGAGATTCTTATGTCATCCTGCCAGTGTTTGCTCTTTGGACTGAACTGTGTGATTCTAGTGCCTGTATCTGTCTTGACATCATGTTCACCATGCTTGCCAGAAGTATTCATTCAGTGAGGCACTAATCTCCTTATTTTATATGATTCCTTCAGGGAAAAAGATTTTTTGCACAGAGCTGGGTGGCGCATCTCTACAAATATTCTCTTCTGTCATTACATTCAAGTGTCTTTTTCTGGAAGACCAACTTCTGCTTTTCTTCAAATAGTCATAGTGCAATTAGAGAGTAATTTATGTTTATCAGTCACATATTTTGCTCAGAATATGGCAAAATATTTTTAATAAGTGCTCCAAGACGTGTCTTACAGAGAGTGTGGCTGTACTACCCTGACAGTATTCAGTGGTTCCTGGATTGTAGAGCTGTGAACTGCTGTGGCAACCTGCACAGGAACTGATAAATTTATCAATAATAATATATCAATTTAATATAATTATCAGTGGGAGGTTGTCAAAGCTTTTTGTTGGTTTGTGCACTCCAGGCTCCAGCCAAGAGCTAAAGCCATGTCAGTTCTAGCTGTATAATGTGCTTTAAAACTATAGTTTATGGCAAGAGTTTGTCAGATTTTCTTATTACAAAGTCCCCTTATGTGAAGTTACAGCCCTATTTCCTTTGCCATTTCCTGATTTCTAACACACTTGAGCTTGGGAAAATCCAGTTTTTGGTAAAGATATTTTTTGATAAATATATAAAAGAATCCAGCTATCATTCAGATTCTGAAAGGAAAATTATTATGGTTGTATGCATTAGGTTTTAGTTATTCAGCAAACAATATTGTTCTGGCTCAGACAAGTTTTCCCAACTTTGTTAATCAACAGAAGAATTTCCCTTGTGTGGAAAGCAGCCTGACAGTGCAGGTGATGCTGTCATCAGGATGCTGGTGGTGTGTGCAGCCCTACTCCTGGTTTTGCCACATTATATCCATTGTATCTGAAAGAAAGGATAAGCCATTGTTATATTCCTGGAAATCAGATAAGCAAGTAAGATTTCCAGGTGTTAATGTAACTTCATTACAAGAGCACTTCTATCTGATGAGTGGATTCTACAATGTGCTTTTTAAAATATTTAGTCAGTTATCTGTGCTAGATTACTGTTGCACACAGGAAGCCAGGGAAAGCACAGTTTTACCTTACTGTCCGACTTGCTTTATAAAGCAGATGTTTAAAACAAAAATTGTAGTGCTAAAACAACACTGCTGATTTTTAGATTTGATCTCATCCTTCCAAGATTTATACAGTCATATCAGCTTTTTAATCCGAGGATGAATGTGTAAATTGTTGCAAAGCTGAGGGCCCAGCTTCAGCCATGCAGTAAAATGAAATAAGAAGGAGGACAGATAAATGAGGGTAGTTACAGTGTCATTTATTTCTTCTTTTGATGCTGTTACCTAACATTGCTGTGTTGGCCTTTCCACTGAAGTCATTACAGGATTAGGCTCTCACAGTTCTTTCTCTGACCCTTAAGAACGTCACAAGCACCAATTAGTTTTCTTCCTGTCTTGGTGTCTTGTAACAGATAGTGAATATTCCTGTTTTTCTTCCCATTACTTAAATTGTTACTGCTTTCAGGTTTTTCTGTTTAAAAAAAAATTTAGAGGGAAAGTGACACCAAATTTGGTGATTTGTTATGCGTGTTAATTTCTTTTCCTGAAATCATGGAAATTCAGAGATACTCTCATGAATCAGGTTAACATTTGATTTAATACATTTAAAATACTGTGTGAAGTTTTCAACATTATAATACATTTATTTTTTGGAATATGGAGTAGTTTTTTAGCTGTCATTCCAATAAAAGGAAAAGGTGTCCCCTTGTCCTTGAGTTCCTTTCTGCAGACAAGAAATCACCACTGATTTTTAGGTTTTGTGTGATCCATAGAGCTCCAATGCTCCTCACAACACTTGCTGGCTTCCCTTGGATTTTCAGTGCACAGAAATGGCAGTGAAAAATGGGATGTGAAGTCTCCTTATATTCATCAAGCCATTAATTGTTAATTTATTTTTCTGCCATAGTGTCAGCCAGGGTCAATTGAGTGCTCAGGGTGCTTGATGAATTGTCTGAATCCATCCCTGAATACATGAAAGAGCCTTCCTAAAATTCCATTTTTTTTTTTTTTTTTTTCTGAAGACAGTGACACCAGAGAGATGAGGTGTATAAATATCACCAAGGACTCATATTGAAAGTGCAAGGAGAAAGTCAAAGGAGATACTCCTAAAAGATACCTATCATAAAATATTGATGTTTGGTACAGAAGTGAAGAGAATGTCCTGGCATACTTGTTTGAAACTCTGACAAACAAGGGCCAGTGTGGAATACTGTTACTCTGATTTATTTTGATCAGTATATGACAGTTGTGTATAAATAATTGTCCCCATACTTTCTGTTTAGAGTTACTAGTCTAGTCTAAATTTTATGGATATATTTGATGTACTAGTAAAAGCCAATGGATGTTTTTGTGTTTCTTAGCAGAAAGATAATTTTCATCCTTAGCCAAGCTCTGAATACATAACACATAATTTTTTTTGGTTTTATTTAAGAGTTATTACTTTTATGTTTTATACTCTTCAAACCATAACATGAAAACTTGGTTTGTGATAAATTATAAATAAAGTTAAATTTTACTAAACCAATCAAATATCAAGAATGCAAAAATTATGCCAACTTACTAGAAAAGCATGGCTTTGCATACAGATTTTGAAAGTGGAATCTGAATGCCTAATACCTTTTCTATGTATGAAAGTGTTACTTCCTCTATATCAAGTTATGCCATGTACATTTAAATCTGTTTGCCGTTTTTGATTTGTTTGTTGTTTTAAAAATTCAGTTATTCTCTTTGCACTCCTTTGTTATTCTGTGACCATCTGCCCCTCTGTATTTCTGTAATGCCTCTTGTGCACTGCATGTTTGATGTATTTAGATACTGTAAAATGGATGAGAATGATGATTTCCTAGATCTTTTTTTACATCTAGATCTTTCTGAAGGTGAGTATTTCCTTGTGATCCAAGTCAGTCTTGCCTGAAGAAGGTGACATTCTTAAAAATACAGTTTTTATTTTTAATATCAGTAGTGTAAATGAATAGAAACAATGTGTGTATGGAATCTGCATGTGGTAAAAATCGTAATTTCTGCATGAAAGCTGGCTGTGGAGATTTTTTCCTAAGTAATTCCCTTGAATAACAAGGATGGAGAGAATTCATAGGCTTGAGTTAATTCAGCTTTTCAAAAACTCTAAAAAACTCTTTTTACTCTGTATTAGATACTAGAAGTATTCACATTACTCTAAAAGTGAATTCCCTGAAGGTGTGAAGTACTAGGCACAGAAACTGGGAGCTCAGGACAGGTCTCCTCCAGATATTCCAGTGCAGAAGTGCAGAGCATATATCATGGCTATTGGTGCAAAAGAGTGAGCTGAAACTGAAAATTAGAAATTATAAGGTTAAGGTTATTAGAAAGTTAATCCATCCTATAAGTGTAAAATGTTAATAATAATTAAAAAAGAAGCTAAAATAGGCATGTCAGTAGTTCAGTATGTATTAAACTCGTTTGCTATGAACAGAAGAAATAAATTATGAAATTTCAAAACTTGTTTATCAAGAGGCATGGCTTTTAATGATGCATGAAAATCTATTTCTGAAGATAGTCCTTATCATTAGGAGATGGGTTCTGCTGATGGCATTTTCTGCTCAAGGCATTAGTATTTCTTTGGATAGCCATGGGAAGAAATAAAACCTTTCAAACACAATTTAATAAATCTATAAGTTGAATTTATTGCCTTGCAAAAGGACCAAAACATAAGCTTTGACATGTCCTGACATCCTCCTACGTGTGATCCTGTAGGTTACTAAGTGAATGTTAATTTTTTCAATTTCTTTCCCCTGGTAATATTTGCAATGTATGTACATAGTGTTTCTAAAAGTTGAGGGTGTGTACTCATCCACCCCAAACTCCCAGCAATATCTGCCACTTGATATCATAAAATATGTTGGTGCAGATAAGCATATACACCTAAGAACTGTTGTCTACAGTATATATGGAAAAAATCATAGAAATAGACATTTGAATAATGATGCAGCAAATAGAAAATGGCAGTAAACTGTCATCCATGGCCTTTCAGCAAAAGGAAAAGGAGCTGGTTTTGACAGTGTTCCTTTTCACAGCAGTAGGAAGGCCTAGTGAAAAATACAAATAGAAATTATTGCTGTAAATTTATTTCCTTCCCACAGATAAACTGAATATACATTGAAAATAAGGAAAGGGACTCCAGCTGTAGATGTCAGGAAGTTATAAGCTGAAGCAGGCTCATTTAATTTCTGTGTCCTGGTGAAAGTAAAACTCACATAAATGAAAAACAAGGAAATGTTGTATTTGATCAATCGAGTATACTACCAAGAATTAATCAGCAAATACTTTCAGCTGGGTACTCCATTGAGGGCACGTCCTGATGGCAGGGGATGGCAGCATTTGGTCCTGTGCTCAGAACTGCCCCTTCTGACATGAAATCCAGAGTGTCCTGAGCCAAATGGGTCTTGACCCAGGAGAGAAGGGCACATCTTAATATACAGATCTAATTAACAATGGTCTGAAACTGATGATCCCAGAGCATTCATGGGCCCTCTGGCTAAGTAAGGCTGTACAGGCTCTTCCTCCACAGAGCTGCTGCTGGAGCTGTTGAATGCACATTTTTTTAATTGCTAATGAATTACACAGAGATAGCCATGGGTAGGTAATACCAGTTTGCATTTCCTCATCAAGAGCCCTATGCTCATTGCTTAAGGAAAATTCCTGCTAGGACAGTACAGTAATAATTCTAGTCCTACAGTAATAATTCTAGCGTTCAGCCTGTGAATTGTTTTTTTCCGTAAAAGAAGGGGTGACAAGGATGTGTACAAATCTCCTGTAATTAAAGATGTGATGTTACTTAACCTTTTCTATGTCTCTCCACATCTGTTACACTTTACACCCAGCTGTGAGCTGCTGTCTGTGTTTAGCTGTACACTTGAAGTAGTTTTAGTTTTTTGACTTGATTCTGCTAATTTGTTGGTTGGTATGGTTACCACTGTGTGAAACCTCTCCTGCAAGTGGGGTGGCCAACACTGTACTCCTGTGAGTACATTTTTGTTATTATGTGACTGTTCTCTGTGAATAAATGAGTCTGGGATGTCTGGGTGGCAGTTCTAGATATAGAATTATCTTAACACTTTCTACATACCAGACCCTGTGTGCAGTGAGCTCTGCACTGCAGGAGATTCACTCTCCCTCCCACTGCATTTGCAGTGACACGAAAGGGCAGGAATATGGCTAAGGAAGGATTTGTGTGTCCTGGTTTATGCTTAGATATCAAAAGCACCCCTTTGTTTCATATTGTCAATACCTAGAAATGCACAAGAGTTTCAGCAACACTCATGATGCTGGGCGGGCCCCCTGATGAAATGTCCCTGGCCTTTAGCATGGGAAAGCTTTCAGCTGGTAGGAGGCTGGAATAGGGGTCTCTAGTTATTATATCTGTGAATATACAGAGAGAAGGGAGAGTATACCAATAGCATTTCAACAAATTGCCTTAGGATTTTTGGTTAATATAACCCTGCCTGTAACTGAAGGTGTGAGAACCAGGGAGATGTAATTGAGTCCCAGCAGGCACTCCCTGCTGCCACTTCCACCTTGTTGCATCAA
Organism: Toxostoma redivivum; assembly: GCA_013397375.1. NCBI lineage: Eukaryota > Metazoa > Chordata > Aves > Passeriformes > Mimidae > Toxostoma > Toxostoma redivivum. Next base: position 654,587 of record VXBI01002672.1, read on the forward strand.
GCCATCCATTCCCAACTGATGCATACCAGCAGGGGTTATTTCACTCTGCTGAAGAAAGAAAAATCTGCCATGATTACCCCAGACCATTGAAGCATGAATTCAAGCCCTGCATTTTATATGCTTCTGCCTCAACAACCATTGATGATGATGGTGTTGTGCCTGAACAGAGAAATGAGATCATCTTTCTGCTAGGAGACAAGGAATTTTTGGGCAACAGAAATAAACCCTGAATTTTATATAGTAGGTTAGCTATCACTAAAAGTAAATGAAATTATGTAAATTCGTCTTCATCAAATGCTTTATTTTGCAAGTGATGTTTCTATTGTGCTGCAGATGCAGCCCCCCCTGCCTAAAATACTTTCAAATATCAGATCCAGGTCATTTTATCAAACCAGACTGAAATGCATGTTTCAAAGTTAGCTCTTAGCAGAGGCATTTGTTAAACCAAATATTTACTGAGCTTAAGTCCACTTACTGCAATTAATGTGCAGTTTCTTGAGCCTGTCAGCTTCAGAGGCTGCTGGCTGAGTGCTGGGTTGATGACAGGGAGGCCAGTTCAGGCCACCAGTCTGACCACGTCAGTCCTTGTGCTGCCTACAGAGATGAAAGCTTTTCTGCCCTGGACCCACTCCACACTCTACCCTTCCCACTCCACAGCCATCAAATGCTGCACAAGCAGCTGTCATAGTCCTCCTTCCAGGAGATCAGCCAATGTCCATGTATCTCTATCCAAATATTCAAGTGTCTTTTTGTCCAGATGTCTTTGTCAGAAGCTTTAAAGAACCAACGTCTGTCCCTCTTCTCACCCCCATCATCTTTTTCAAATTACTTATTTATTGGCCAAGAAAAAGAGATGCTTTTGTTTTGCCAACAGGAAACTCATTATTTTCCAGTTCTATTAAATTCTCCACCTTATTTGTGACATTTCACTAAAAGGAGTATGTACATATGTGTCTGAGGGATGTCCCTTCATTGTGGATATGATAGAAAAAAATACCATAGAGCCAGATTCTTCCCTCCCCTGAAGAAAATTGTCTTTTCATGTTTTATAGTTCCTTATAAACCATCAAGTTTTATAAAAAAAATTTTAATTTTTAAGTATCATGGAAATAGGCACTTTTGCATCTCCCCCTCCTGATAGCAAGGCAGCATCTGACTTCTGTGCAATATTAAGGGGAAAGGTCAGAATCAGCTGTTTATATAAAAAACTAGGTTTACTTCTCTGCATGCAGCTGTTTTAATGTGAAGTCAGAGTTAGAGTGGTTCAGCCACGGGTGAAGTCCTGTTCAAAGTATCAGCCTTGCCAGCTGATTAAATAAAAAATTATTTTCTTCGCTTCCCTCTGTATAATAACAGCAACTTTTGTTTTACTTCACCCTCCTGCATCACATCTCCTTTGAACTAGTGAGAAATAACTGAAGGACTTTAAATGGAAAACCCATGAGTACTTAGTAAAAGCCAGCAGGGTTTGTTACTTCTCATTTCCTACTCTGCCTGATAGCTCCTTCTCCAGAGATACTGCCCTGGCAGGTGAGTCACTGAGTTTCCTCAGTCAGGTGTAAAGGACAGTCCCTAATCCTCTCTCTGAGTGAAGCTTAAACCCAGCATTCCTTAACCCAAACAGTTTCTTATTGACTTGTGAAATGACTCTGGGTTTTTTAGAGTGATTATCTTTCAGAGAGATCTTTAGAGCTCTGTCTTTCACCGGTGTTTTTTGTGAGGAGATGGCCTCTTGCAGAATCTCATCCTTGGATGGGAGGGGAAGGGTAGCAAATGCAGAGGAAGCACTGGCATTCTTCAGCTTCATTACAGTGCCATCAGATGGAACGGGATGATCCCCATGTGCCAAGGTGAAATGCTGTTGAATTAAGCCCTCAGCTGTAAAAGATGTAGTGCCTGCCTCTTAACAGCAGAAAGCTGTGTAACTTCTGCAACATAACATTAAAAAAACCTCCTGCATCTCTATAGTTGTATGTAAACAGCTTAACCTTAAATTTACTGATGTCCTCTAAACACTAAATTTTTGCTCTGGCATGTTTAAAGACTAAAAAAGCTAATATAAATAAATAAGAAGCCCCCTGATGAGATTATATCATTGCAATTCTAAATAACTAGTGTATGTCACCGAACTGAAATATTATATTGAAAAATTGAGATTTTTTGTTATTCTGTTCTGTTTTCTTAGAGCAACATTTTTATTGCTAATTGTTTCACCTTCTTAAAATATTTTTCTGTCTTATGCTAATTTAATAATATTTTCCACTTGAAAAAGTATACTATTGAGTGATTCAATAAATTTCCCATTAAGAGCATATTAATTAGGGAATATTTTCAAGTGAAATTTTCCAATAAATAAAGGAGTTCCCAATTAATAGTAAATGAAGTTGCTCTAGCCATTTTTAAAGTTTAACTTAAGCCCTATTGTAAGTTTAATGTCAGTAGCAATAGGACAAGTGGTTAAACAGCTTAAAACTGAGTGAAAGTAGTTTAGATCAATATTAGGAAGAAATTCTTCAGGTTGCCCAGAGAAGCTGTGGCTGCCCCATTCCTGGAAGTGTCCAAGGCCAGGCTGAGCAGGGCTTGGAGCAGCCTGGGTAGTGGAAGGTGTCCTGCTCATAGCAGGAAAATGGAATGGGATGAGATTTGAGGTCCCTCCCAACCCCAACCCTTCTGTAATGAACATGTTAGTCAGAACAAGCTTGACTTTAAATACTGATTTCTATGTACTTAGACTACTGTCCAAAAGATCCTTGCCTGCCCCTAGCACTACATATTGATGCTCAGATAAACTGGAATGTGGTGATCCTTGTAGCAAAGGGGGTTATTCATTTGGAGTTGTGGATCACACCAAAAGTTGTAATAATGTTGGCATGTGAGATGTGGGGAGAACATACTTGTTAATTGTCTTGAGTTATATGCAATTCAGGGAATCTTAGATTTATGGGGTAACTCAGGTTAAAAAATACCTTAGGAAGCCAATCTCTTCATCAAAGAACATGATTTCATAATTTTTGTTATCATTCCATGATAATTTAGGGATTGATCCTTATCATGAACTAAGCTGGATAGGTAGTCCAATGCATTTTCTTGAGATTGGGGCAGTGAGATAGAGGATTAAGTTTCTGTTTCTGATCTGTGAGAACAGGACTTCAGGTTCTGTTGCAGGGAGCAAATTTCCAACAGCACAGGAGTCTGTGTGTGATACAGTTAAGGGAGAGCCCAATAGTGAAGTTCTGGAATGCTATGTGTGTGGACATGGCCAATGAACTGTGGCTGAGAGAGGAATGATTTTAGAACTGGCCACCAGAATTTGCTTTTCACTGAAACTTAATACTTAAATGTGAAATTGCTTCATTATTGCAGGTTAATTTCTATTTGTAGATAAAAGCAATTTTAAAATCTGTATAGAAGAACAGTAATTAAATGGGGAGAATAGACTCTTCCCTTATGGGAAAGGGAGTCAAAAATACTAAGTCAAAAATACTGCTTAATTTTTGATTAAATAATAAAAGCTCTGGAAGTTGAGATGTAACATGGTAGGGATTTGCCATGACTTCTTTGCACCTCTACCTTGTTTTCAAAGCAGCCCTCGAATCTTCAGTGTGTTTTCTATGTCACTGTGTTAAGCTGCAGTGTCAAGACTTTGATCCCAATGCCAGGGAGTTTGTCAATGAATGATTTCTTTCTGCTTTATCTGCATTTGATAGAGAATTTTCCAAAGAAAGGGAAAAAGCCAAGGCCCGAGGGGACTTTCAGAAGCTACGTGAAAAACAACAGCTTGAAGAAGATCTGAAGGGATATTTAGACTGGATTACCCAGGCAGAAGACATTGACCCCGAGAATGATGAAGAGGCTGATGAAGAAGGCAAGAGGAACAGTATGTATTCTTTTCTCTCTACTTCTGTGGGGGCAGTTGGACTCCTGGGGGTGTTACACTGCAGGAAATGCAGCCTGTCCAGTGCTTTCCCAGTTTGCAGAAGTGTTGGTTAGCAGAGCAATTGTCAATATGGAGATGCTGAGTCATGGAAGATAATTTGGAATTTTACAACAAAATCTGCTTGGGGTGTCCATGTATAAATCAATGTCTGCATCCAGTCACTGCTGAGACTTATAAACTTCACTTTATTTGTGTTCTGGAAAGAGTTAGTGCAGAGAAGCCATGTGCCACTAAGTAATTGTAAATCCTTGGAATGTCTTTTCCTGTGGATGCATGCAAGGGAAATAATAATAATGACACAAAGAGCTTAAAAACATGGCCAAAGCTACAGTCAAGAAATAACCTTGTGCTAATACTGACGATTTTTTGTTGTAGTTGAGGTAGGAAAATGACATTTTGAGTCTTTTTGATATTCTGAATACAACATAAAATGATTTTTGCTGCTTGTCTTAACTGGGTGTGCAATAAATGAAATCTTGTGGGATTTTCACTTGATACTAAGAAATATAATTTATGATGTATTTATTTGACAGTAGGCTATTATAAACAGGTAATTTATCCTGTAGTGACCCTCTTGTGCTTCTAACCCAAGTCCTAAGGTATAAGAGCAAGTTAATTTCATGATACTATAAAAACGGTAAAAGTTATAATTGATTTCTATATATCAGAAAATTCTAGTAACAGCAGTATTTTAATGTCATAATTTAGCAGGGGTTGTTTTAGCCTCTTTTTCATGTTTGTAGAGTAGTAGTAAAAATTTTCATGAGAAGTTTGAGAGCGGTACATAAATGAGAACAGATTCAGGATGTGGTTACTGACTTAACACTAAGTCTAAGATTAAAGTCTAAATTGCAGTATATATTCTAATGCTACTTAGCACCTTGTTATTCAAGTTATACTCTGAAAAGTCATGGTATATGTTCATTTAGATATAGAGTATTTATAAGGGTAAATGATTTGTCAAAGACAACTCAGAATAGCATTTTCTATGTTGAAATGACACATATTACCATTGTTTTATTGTGACCTGTTCTTTTAAGTCACAGTACTTTTCAGGTGCAGTAAATGACAAATTATGTGGTTTGATATTGAAGTATCTGTTTTTAAACTTATCTCTGTATTGCAGAGATAGTAGTAGTTTTTCAAAATCTCTGAGTTTCAGAATTTTATTAGTCCTTCAGTTCACAATAAAAGCAGACTATGGGAGTATGGAACTGTGTTACTGACTGGAAAGACACTGATTTTATGAGAGGCTGGAAGGCAACCTGTGGGTTGGTGTTGATTCCAGCATCACTGGAAAGGAATAATTTATGCCTATTGGAAAATGTCTTGCACAAATAGAATTTTTATCTAGAACAGAGCAAAAAAGCCAGAGTTCACTATACTTAGTTATTGCTACTAGTGTGTGGAAGGAGTACGTAAACTGTGGCTTTGAGTGCCAGTATAAAATCCTAAGCCTGAGATGTAAAAGATGGCACATTTTATGGAGTAAATACACTTTGTACAAGGCTGCTGTGTAGAATTGTAGGTGATGCTGAGTTCACAGAGTGTTGGACGACTGGGTTGGCAGCTGTGGTGCCAATGGACTGGGTTTGCAGGTGAAACTTTTTTGTCCTGTTCAAACTGGATGTTTGTTAATAGGCTGCAAAAACCCTATTTGCTCTGGCATTCCTTAAACAGCTTTGAGGTGATACAGATAAAAAAATACTTTGCATAGCTACTGAGTTTGAAAGAATTTTAAGTCTAAACTGTTAATTTAGGTGCAATTTTAGGCTAAGTCGAAGGTTGTAGAAAACTTGCAGAGTGAAAATAGATGGCAAGTAATTAAAAGAGCTTTAAGAGAAGTGCCAAGAATTTAATTTCAGGCACACATATATGCTTTTGTGTGGAAATTTCCAGTGAATAGGCAATCTCCCAGCACTCTTGGATTTATGCACATGTCCTTAAATATGTTTGATATTTCATTTTTAGTATCAACTGCAACAGCCTATAAAGGAGGAAGGGTTGTTGAGTTGCTCCACCTCTTTGCCTTTCAGATATTATTAGGAAATAAATTTAGTTGGAATATATTGGTGATGTTTTTTATTGAGCCATCTTGGAAGCATGAGATAGAGCTGGATCCCAAGATAGTCAGAATAATAATTTTCAGACTTCTAGGCAACTATATCCCTGCTTTGAATATCTGAACCTCTGGGTGATCCAGATTACTGCTGGTTTATGGTGCTGGAAGATCACCATGTGCTCTTCAATGATGTAGAAGAGCTCTGAGTTTAGAATACAGAAGACCTCTGTGGCAGGCAAATATAGAGATTTCAAAGATGGTTAAGCCAGTAATTAATAGTTTCTAATGTAATTGTTTAAAATTGTATTTGAGGTTACTGTAATGCCCCCCCAGCATTTGAGAATTCCTAATCAGAGAAGTCATTGAGTCTTTTATTTATGAATCCTATGCATTTGTGCATCTCTGTTGCTGATAATGGGCGGGTATTCAATGCTGTTGAAAAACAGAATACCTTTGAATTACTAGAATTGTAAACATGCCTTTAGTGAAAGTTGGAAGTCTTTATTATGAACCAATAGCTGATGATCCTGAAGCCAACGAAAAAAACTCCCATTGCCTTCAAAGCACTGCGAATTTAGCTCAAAAGGCGAGGAGCCGTGCGAGGTGAGGGGTGTAGCTGTGATCAGTTGTGCTGCCGGTGATTTCGGTTTGTTGTGCCTAACCTTGCCTGTGTTGTGTGTACGGACACGTTTTTGTTCCTTGCGTTGCGACTGCTGCCACCTCCCGCGTCACTGCTGGGATTACATGTGCTTCCCCAGGGCTTACACTGGCTGACTTAATGGAAGACAAGAAGAAAAGCAGACTTAGCTGCTTTGGCCGTTCTTCCAATAAACATGGTAAAACGTGTTCGGATTTGCAGTTGAACTTTTCCTTTGTGCCAATACTGCATTGGATGTGGTAGCTTTCGGGAGCACAGATTGTTTGCATTTCTATAACCAAGGCTCAGCCCTCTGTAGCATGGAACTCCTTGTGCATGCAGACCTTCCTGCTGGTTGCAGTGCATGTTTGAAACCGAGGTGCTGCTCTACCTCCCTAAAGCGGGTGTTTAATCCATGCAGATTTCCACTGAAGTTTCTTTGTCTGTGGCTGCTCTTGAAGAACAGGTTTTCTTTTTCAGAAGTTGGGTAAACGAGATCAAAAATATATTTTAAATGTAGGTGTGAAGAAAGCAATGGAAGTATTTTGCAAGTTTTGTAATGCATCATAGTGTAAGCTTAGAACAGCATGATGATAATATTTACTATTTATTTTTGATACTTGTGATGTAGACTCTAACAAAACACAACAAGCTTTTACTGTATCTCCTTTTATTATTGATGATTTTCTTTCTGTAATTTGTTTTATTCACTTTTCCCCACCCACACTGGAGATGGACAGGAAGTTTAGAGTGTGATAGTTATTTTCAAACTTGCCTGTTTTAATACTGGCAAATGTCCTGTTTTGACATGAGCACAGTTGTAGTAGTTAGGAGATTTAGTTTCAATCCTATCTGCAACTAAGTTATTTGACCAGTTGGCTTTCTTGCTGTCCTAAAAATCTCTATTGTGGCCCAGGCTGAGGCTGAAAACTCTCATCCAGTCACTTTAGAGAATGCAGAATTCTAAGTCAGAAATTGCTGGCACCTGACAGACTCTTTTTGTACATACACTGAGTCTGCTTGAAATTGTTTGTGCAACTGTTATATATTGTCTGATAGCTCGCTCAGCTCTACCTGCTGAAATAGTTTTCTATGAAAATTGTGAGAAGACAGTTGCAACTTTGAACTTTGTGTTTCATATACAATTTTTTATACCTTGAACTATATATTTCAACACAGCCCTTGAAGGAGCAGGTTCAGGTTCTGATACCTGTCAGGAAGCAGCTGGCCCTGGCTGAAAACCTGCTGTCACCTGCTGGCAGTGGCTGCTGTGTCACAACTGGTGCCTGACCTTGCAAGTCAAGGGCATCCCAAACTCATGGGCACAGACTTGGATTCTTCTGCCTTGCAGGGCAGGTGCACCTTTTGTGAGTAGGGTTTTTCCAAAGTACAAATTAATGGCCTAAGTTTATTTCTTCCTGAGTTCATGAGATGATTATGCTGATCTGAGGAGTTGAAGCATAGATTGTCTCTGGATTAGAAACACCACACCAAATATTTTTCTTTGTATTCCCTCTGCCTGTATTTCCATTAGAAGCAACATGTGTATAGAATATGCAACATTCCCAAGGTTCACAGTGCCATCCTTCAGGCTTTAAGTGGTTGGTTCAGTGATGGTACTGTAACAAAACCTGATTAATTTGCTCTTCTTCCACTGCTATGCAGCCAACCTTATATTGCTTTTCCACAGGCTGCCTATAAAAAGAGAGCGCCCATAAGAATGATATACAACAACATTAAATCTGCACTATGAAAAAAGATATCTTGCTACACTATCATGGAGAACATCTTCCAAGCAGACTCTCCTTAAACTGAATTTACCCCAAGAAGCTTCACAGTCAGAAGAGATAGTGCCACTTCTTTCTGAAGTGTTTTCTGGGCATACAGCAGACTTAGGAAAATTTGAGTTGAATTTGCAATGATAATTTTGTCACTTTGGGGATTTTTTTTTTTTCACTCTGTTTCCCTGTTTGACTAGCTCAAAGGTTTGGTAGAAAGGATTCAAAAAATTCATGTACTTATTTGAGAAAGAATTAGGTAAATTTTGGAGTTCAAGGAATTGGTTGGTTGTTACTAGCAAATAGAAGATGACACTTTTTGCAAGACTGATATAAAATTTTGCCAGTTTAAAGTAATGCCAAGTTTCTCTGGAGTAGCCAGAGCTGTGAGCTGTGCAGATCACTTCTGCAGCACTTTTCCTTCAGCACGTGTAACCACAAGGCTGCCCAACATGCAGCGGTGTGAAAATGACATCAGTCTATGGATTGAAAATTTACAGTTGAAGTTGAAACAGGTTAAAATTTTAATCATTTACATTAGACGGGAAAATATTTCTAACAATAATACTGGACACCACAATTCAGTAATTCAGGTTGTAGTTCAGCCTTCTTCTGGATTCTACAGTGACACTGAATTATTGGATTTCAGATTATGGAATTTATTTCTTCTGACTCTACCTGGCGAGGGCACATCACTGCTGATAGTGGCTTGCTCTTCACAGTGCATTAGTTATGTTACATCCTGGAGTGGAGTTTGAAATCCCTGCTCTAAAGTCTGAAAACTCCATAGAGTACCTTGTGAATACAATGGATTGCTTTTCTCATGTTATATTCTTATTCACAGAAGCAAAATGTAGTAGTTGATGTATTTGACCTGTTTTCTATCCACTCAGGAAAGTATTAAGCTGCATGCTGTATGGGTTGCTTATATTGTCTAATGCAAGCATTCTTTTGTTTGAAACCAGTTAGCTTAATTGAAGAGATTATTAGATCTAGAAATCTAGATAATCTTGCCAGTAAAATAAGGGCAAAAGGTGAAAAAAGAAAAGAGAAAATTTGGCATTGTCTTTTCAATACTGGGGTGCCAGTAGAGATCTCAGAGCTGACCCTGCTGAGATCAGTCTCTCAAAAGTCTCTCAAAATTGTGTGCTGTGTTTGCCTCATGGACACCACCTGCCCTTATGGAGCTGTGGCCATGGAATTGTTTTGAGACCTGGCAGGTTGCTTGCATTAGCAGAGTGGATGTGGACATGCAGTGCTGCTGTTTTCTTCTGGCTAAAGACCTGATGACTTGCTGGCATTGCTGGAGCTGGACTTCCACACGGTGCCTCTCAGTACTTCTGTCAAGTTTCAATTTTGACTTATTAATTACAGTATAATGACAGCTGAGTTTCTAATGTGAATTGGTTCTTTTTTTTCCCTCTTCTGTTTATAATACAGCACCTGCAAGTCACTGAGAGAGATGGAGCAAAGCCCTGTGGTGTCTGAAATACAGTAACATTCTGATGTATTTAGTAATTAGCAGAACTGACATTCACTTCAACAGGGACAAAGATATTTTTACTTTGTTTTTCTTCTCATAATTCTGTTCAAAATGGGCTGGTATTTCTTACTGTGGTCTAACACATAAAATCAGAGTAGACGAGTTAAAATTACAGTACTTCACTTTTACATGCATTTGCATTACTTGCATTAAATGTAGTTTTTTTGTCACACGGTGGCGTGACACTTTATGAAGAACTGGACTGTAGGTACTTTATTTTTTCAGGGGATGGAAGGGTTGCTAAATTTGAAATACAAGTGTGGGACACATTACATATATGCAATAATCATGGAAGTAGGCTTAGCTGTGTTTTCCTGGCAGCTCTTAATAGTGTATGAAACAAGACTTCTGCACTCTGATTTTGCAGTTGCCCATCACAAGTGCTGAAATGTTCATCATTAGGTGATTATAATGCTGTGTTTTCTAACAGCAGTCAAGTCACCTGGCACAGGGCAACCAGTTCAGTTTTTACCAAACAGGGAAACCCCTTATATTATTTCAAAAGACACTGGCATTTTAAAATAAAAATTCTTAGTTCCGAAGCCCTGAGACTATGTTTGAAATAATTTTGTGATTTTTTTTTTCTTTAACCCATTGAAATTTTAATAGTTGAATTTGAACATCAAAGATTTTTCTCTCTATTTTTGAGTGAAATTCCTTTTGAACTCCTACTGTAAGCTGTGAAGTTCTTACCGTGCTAGCAAAATTCATTATTTTAAAACGGATTTATCAAGGGAAGCATGATATTAGAATTGAGACACTTGCAGGTGCTAACCAGAGACTTTTAATATATAAAGCCATTACAGTAATATTTTAAAAGAATCATCAAAACAGAAGAACCTTGTGAAAGAAGGTTTTGCTGTGCTTACTGCCTGAAGTGCTTTGTTGATTCCAACACCTGCATGCACATTTTGGATCTTTCTTTGTTATGGCACTCTGTTTAACATTTCATATAACAGTGACTTGCTTATGGGGACAGATTCTCAGCTGTTGCAAACAGTAGCTGAGCACCTGGCCTGCCCAGACCTGTCAGTCTCCAGCTTGGATGGGATTGATGGGCACAGAAACCAAACCAGCACTTCCCACTCCCTCTGTCTTCATGTTGGTGTTGAGGCAATATAGAGGCTGTGCAGAGACTGTTTCTAACACTTACCACTTTGTACCTGATTTGTACACAAATCAGGAAATTCAGGGTCTGATTCTTAAATCTCATGCCATCCTTTAGGCTACCAAAATAGTGAGATTTTCCTATCAGAAGCTGGTAGTGTGGCCCCTCTGGCCTCAGTACTCTCGATCCACAGATTGGCTTTACCCTTCTCAACAAATCAAACTAAACAAAATAAACCAAACCATCAAAACAGTGGAAAGTACACACCAGAATACCTTTACAATGCTGTTTTTCTTTTGTTCTGGCTGTTTTATAGTAATTTCAGTGCATCTTGCACCTCTCTTATGTTTCCTACTTTAAATAATATTTCTACTGTATACACCAGCAACATTGTTTTAACTTTTTCTTGTTCCTGAGGTTTTCCTTTCACTCTTGCTTTGTAGACATGGAAGCAGTGCTCTCCCCTAGGAAGTACTGAGAACTCTGGCTGTTTATCATTTCCTAAGACTTTTTGACTTAAGGTGTCCTCCCTCTGTATTTGAGTTGATTTGAAGACAAATGTTGATGACCCAGCTGAAAATGAGTTTTGTCTAAAAAACCATCAGCTGCAATTGCTAACCACTCAGTAATGATCCATTATATGTGTAGTAATTCACTCTGTGGTGAATGTAATTGTCCCCTTTTTATTAGCAGTAATTCTCATCATGCTTTGAAGGACCATTCTCTCAATCCCTGTGCTCCTGCCTGCTGCTCACATTTGCAGGCACATTTACTTTCTTGCATCTTGCCTCAATAATTCATGATGTCAGTAAAAGCAAGGAGTGGTCAGTGTGACCATGGTGTGATTGTTCTTCCTTTCAGAAGTTTGATGATATTTCTTGGAATCAGCGAGCTTGTTAACAGCATTTCAATTGAAAAGCACCTCCAAAGAGTGAACAGAACACTTCTCAGAGAGAAAAGTTACAGAATCTAGCTCAGGTTAATTTCTTTGCTGGGGTAGGGTAGCATATTCTTTGTACAAACCTCCTCTACTTTATATTCTGCAGTGAATTGTAAGCAATTACCTTGAATCACTAAAAAGAAGCAAACACAAAAAAAAAGCACCACTATTCACCCTGGAATTCTTTGTGCTTCCTTTTGGTGGGAGAGCAGGACCGATGAAGGTCTGACTTCATCCACCACTCCTCAGCTCTCCCACGCTCTCAGCAGAGCTGGAGGCATTCCTGCCCCAGGCCAGGAGACCCCGGGTGTGCAGTGCCTGGCTTGGGGCTGGCTCTGAGCAGTTTTGTGTCCCCACAGCGAGCATGCCCACCAGCGAGACGGAGTCGGTGAACACGGAGAACGTCAGCGGGGAAGGGGAGAGCCCGGCGTGCTGCGGGAGCTTGTGGTGAGCGCTGGATGCTGCTGGGCTCCACCCCAGCATCCCAAAGGGTCCTTCTTGCCCCACTGCTTGTTTAGCCAGGAGTGCCTTGGAACAGCCAGGCTTTGTATGGCACTTGCAGGAGTTTGATGTTGGACCAATTACTGGAGTGTTAAAGCGCTCCTAAAATTATCAGGTTAAGGAGATGTGAAACAACTCAATCTCAGCTTGCAGTGGTATCGTGACTTCCTGAAAGCTTTTATAAAATAAAATTTTTGTCCAAAATTATAAGAAAAGAATGGAAGTTTCTAATTACATTTAAAAAAATATATTTTCTGTTAAATCGTGCATGACCTGGAGAAGGGGTATTTTTTAGACAATAACTGAATGTGTGGGAGTATTTCTATAACCCATGGTGTTCAGTCTTTATTTGCTCAGTTTTTCATGAATTCCAGCTTCTACATGTTTATTCAAGGTTTATTTACTGAGTTTAAAAGGAGATTTCCTTTCTTTCACTGAGAAAATTTGTAAGGCTTTAGAAATGGTATTTCAGAAAATAAATAACAGACAAAAGAATTTCAGCATTCATGATGAATTTTGTCAAAAGGTTTTTTTACGAATATGTGATGCCAATGCAAAATTCTAAAGAAAAAGAATTTGTTAATTAATTTTTCTCAATTCTTAAAAATGTGTTTTCCTTTTCTTCTAGTCAAACCATCTCAAAATCCAAGTTCAGGTCAGTATTTTCCTCTTATAATCACATTCTAAGGTAAATGCAAAATCTTGGTCAATTCTCACTCTTCTGGGCTGATCCTTGCTCCAGCTTCTGGAATGTTGCTCTGCAATGTCAGTGCACTGTGTTTGAGCACAAAGTAAGTCAGGCCATAACTTATTGAGGATATTGTTTTGACCGTAATGTCAAAATGCCTTTGGATCAAAATAGAAAATGCTTTTCATTGCAAGCTCTCCCACCTGCTGCAATACAAGTCAAAATAGAAGTTAATCTTTGGGAGCATGCCTTTACTTGCATCAATCTAATGGAAAAATTTACTGCTGTTCTCATTTTTGAATTTTTGTTTTATTTCTGTAGTCTGTTTATGTATGCCCATGTTATGAATACACATTCATATATGTAGCAGTTAGCTGTACTTTCTTCTCACTGGTTCCACACATCTTTTTGGGGAAAACAAAAAAATAGCCCCATTGGCTTTAGATAGCTTGGAGTCATACAGTTTGAACCTGCTTGTGAGTCTTATAAGTAGAGATATCCCACCATTATTGTTCTTGTCTCATAGACTTCAATAATAGGATGTTCTGTAAGTGTAAAAAAAAGTCAGGTTAACCTACCCAGGCAGTGAGGCATCTGTGATGGCCATGGACATAGCCCTTATAGCAGAGGATTGGCAAGATAAGAATGTTCTTGAATACCATGTTGATTTAGGTCAGGACAGAATATTTTTCCTTTATATGGTTAGAACGCTGCAAAGGCTTGAAACATCTTTGTACTGATAGCTGAAACCAGTATTAATTTCCATTACTACATGTATAGATTTAAGGTGCATTATAAAGACTTAGTTAATGCTTAAGCAGAGAGATCTAGTTTTATGAGTCCAAAGATATATCCTCACTTGTGAATCCAACTCATATCTAGGTACAGCCTCAACTTGTCACTCTTATTTCACAGACATTTGCCTACTGACACAATTTCAGGGCACGTCAGTAGAAATCTCCAGGAAATACTGAAGAAGATTTCTCATGTTATAGGGTAGATTTCTAAAAGGTGACCTCAGCATTCCTATTCTGTTTAATCCTGCCCGAATTCTCTTTGCGGTTTAACTCAAAGCCTACATTTTTAGACTGAATTTAATCTGAATTTTGAGTTGACTCATTGACTTTTCTTTATTGTTATTAAGTGTATAGGGACTTGGAGAGACAGATATATTTTCTTACCCAGTGAAATGTTAAAAGCAGCTTATTCTGATTATGTCACAGGCAACTGGAGTCTCCAAATGTTATGGTTTACATTTAGAAATCTATAAAGAAATATAAAAAAAGGAATAACATGTAAGCAGTACCTAATGTGCAACTGGTAATGATTTACACAGCTATTGAAGTATATACACATATTTATGAAAATACATCTGCTCACACATATACAATTGTACTTGTTTTCTGCAGAGAAGAAACTCTCCTTAAATTCATATGTGTTTTCCATATAATAATAAATTTATTATTATTTGACCTTTCAGTCGACGCTGGCGTCGCTGGAACCGCTTTAACAGAAGAAAATGTAGGGCTGCAGTAAAATCTGTCACATTTTATTGGCTTGTTATTGTCTTGGTCTTTTTGAACACGTTAACTATCTCATCAGAGCATTACAATCAACCTGACTGGCTGACCCAGATCCAAGGTACAGTCAAAAATTATTTGTCCTGGTCTTGACTATGGATAGTGCCGTTCTATCAGTGGCTACTTTGTACTTTGCCATTTTGTTGTTTCTGTCTGAAGGATATCCAGCCCAGCCAGAGGGAGATAAAAGAAATGACTGAATGTGGTCTTTGATCTCCACAGCTGTAACACAGCTTAGTAACGCAGCAGCACAGACCTGGCAATGCTAAATTGTAAATACCTGTACTTTTATCGTGAAACTGTGCTTGAAAGATGAGGAGGAAGTGGGAACTGGCACAGCAGAACTTGCTGTGGGCTGGTTGCTTGAGTTACAGTGTGGACTCAAGCTGTGAGCTGAGGAGCCGTGAACTGCACAACAGATTGGAAAGATGAATAGTTTATAGCTGGCAGGAAGCTTTACATCCTCATGTAACTTTTGTCACTTAAGCATCAACTACAGTCCAACATAAAAAAGCAGTGCTTCCTTTTTAAGCAAAAAGCTGCAGACTCATATAGAAAGTATAGTACTAATATGTCAAGATAAAAATGAGATCTATGAGACAATTCAGAATATTTTTTTTCTTTAATATTTTGTTCCAGATATCGCAAATAAAGTTCTTCTGGCTTTATTCACCTGTGAAATGTTAGTAAAGATGTACAGCTTGGGCCTGCAGGCCTATTTTGTTTCTCTCTTTAACCGCTTTGATTGCTTCGTTGTTTGTGGTGGCATTGTTGAAACCATTTTGGTGGAGTTGGAAATTATGTCACCCCTTGGAATTTCAGTGTTTCGCTGTGTTCGTCTCCTGCGTATTTTTAAAGTAACAAGGTAAGATTATCTAATACTGCTAATTCTAAGGATAGCTGAAGAGTGATCAGCAATTGTTTTGTAATACTTCATCATGCACTGCTCTTTTACTGTTTTGTTTGGGGTTTTTTTGGTGTGTGTTAACACACGCATTTTAATTTATAGGCACTGGGCATCCCTGAGCAACTTGGTAGCATCCTTGTTAAACTCAATGAAGTCCATTGCTTCACTGTTGCTTCTGCTTTTCCTCTTCATCATAATCTTCTCGTTGCTTGGAATGCAGCTGTTTGGAGGCAAATTTAATTTTGATGAAACTCAAACAAAACGGAGCACCTTCGATAATTTTCCACAAGCCCTTTTAACTGTATTCCAGGTAACTTTCTTTCATCCTGTATGAGACATTTTATCTTTGATCAACAAAACTGTTTAAGTGATCATGTTGCCTGAAAATAAAATCATGAATACTATTTATTCAGTTTACTTTAAGTAGCATTCTGCTCATTAAATTCAGTACTCTGGTAACTTTGCACCATTTGTACCATTTGTTTCATATCTTCTTTGATCTATCTATGCAACATAGCTGTCATGTTATTTCACAGAGTTAAATCTCCTTTGTCCATCAAACACATGACTAGAAAAAGAGGTGGAGTGTTGTATTTATTTTGATCAAATTCTTTTCATTTACTTCATTAGCTGTGTAATGTTTCAGCTGTTCTCAAGCAAGAAAACATAATAAGCCTTTAAAGAGTGCATGTTTGCATAGGGGTCATATCACTATAACATAAAAATAAGCATTAATTTCTTTAGAGACCATTAAAATTAAAATCTTATTAAAATCTTAAGGCAAACTTGTCTGCTACTTGTGAAATGGTAGGGACATATTTAGAGTTTACTTTTCACTTATTTGTGATGCTTTTTTGAAATTTCTTTTTCCCAATTTGGATACTGGAATTAGGCTATTTGATTTTGTCTTGCTCACCATTTTCAGAGTTGGCTGTGTACATTATCAGAGTATTTGGCTTCAGCCATTATAGGTCAGAGTTAAAAGCTGCCCCTGCAGGACCCAGCTTGGTGTCAGCTTCTTGCCTCTTTGGTGGAAGTCCCATCTGGTGGCTGCCCAGAGCAAGCAGAAAATCTTTAATTTCAACATAAGGAAATATTAATGAGAAATTTCCTTATGGGGAAAAGAGTTCACATTGGAACTGACATTGCCCCTACAAAAACTTAAGGCTTTACTTTCCAATTCAGCTGAGTTAGATTTTATTCAGCTTTTAGGCTGTCTCATTTTCAAAGGAATGGAGATTCCTTCAGTTTTACAAGACACTCAGAAGCAACCAACCTGTTGGGTGCTTACCAGCAATGAGAATTAACTGGATAAATTTAGCTCTCCAAAAAAGAATTTCAGAAAATGGCATGCATTTAATTGTCTTAAACAACCATTTAATTGCTTGGAAGGAGAGTATTACATGTTTTCTTAGGATGGAACTGATAATTTTTAAGAAGTTACTTAGAAATATATGAAGTGCCCCTGAAGCCTGCATTGCGATACTCAGAATTTTTATCGTACTACAGATTTGTGCCCTATTTGTGACTATTTAAAAAAAGAAGAAAAAAGGAACCTTAAAACATATACTAACTTGATTTTTGAATGATGGACATTTGCTGGCATTGCTACATATGTGGCTTTAGTGAAAACAAGGGCTCTTATTTTGGCATGCCAAGATCAAAAAAATTTCAATAAAATTTAATTTTTATTATTTTTACTTTTGAAGTTCAGCCATATAAATGCATAGCCCAAAACAAAAGCTGTCAGAGGTAAACCCAAGCTTTCAGGAGATGTTTGTTTAAATGGGAGTTTTAAAACAATGCATGAAAAGAATATGGTATTGCTTTATTCATACAGAAGGTTAGCTGTGTTGTGTGGCCAGAGGAAATGTGTTTATTCACTTTTGATGCTGAGTTACTACTAATCTCCTCATATCTGCTCCTTAGATCCTAACAGGTGAAGACTGGAATGCTGTCATGTATGATGGCATAATGGCATATGGAGGTCCCTCATCCTCAGGCATGATCGTCTGCATATATTTCATTATCCTCTTCATATGTGGTAACTGTATCCTTTACACTGGCTGGAGACAGCTCTGAGTGGGGCTGTGTGCCAGGGACATGAGCAGAATCACTCTGGGAGGGGGCAGATGGCCATGGGCAAGCGCTCTCTGCATGTGCCAAGTCCTTTAAATTGACTTTTCCTTGTGTCCCATTCCCTGAGAAAGGAGAGTCAGTGATCTCCAGGTCACTTCCAGCCACCACCATGGATGGCAGAAAGCAGAGAATGTTTTCTTTCTTCCTTCCCGGGGAGCATGGCCTTACCCTGCCTGCTGTTTGTGCCCCCTGGCAGTGCAGGAGCCTGGGCAGTGGCGCAATGGTGCCCCATCCATCCGTCCTTCCATCCGTCCTTCCATCCATCCATCCGTCTGTCCTTCCATCCATCTGTCCTTCCATCCATCCATCCTTCCCCAGTGCTCGGGGCTGCCCTGTGGGCTCTGACCCTGCTGAGAGAGCAGCCAGGGATCCTCTGCAGGGCACAGACACTGAGGCAGCTGGGATAAATCTGCCCTTCCCTGCCTTCAGTCATCTGGAAATACTTCCTTGGCCCCATGTGGAAACAAACTACTGCAATTCTCAGAAGTTCTTAAGAGGTCAGGAGGTGATGAAGGGGCAAAAAAATTGTATTTTCTGCACTATATGGTATTTGTATCAGTATTTTTGATTAACTGATATGGACTGAAAAACTGAATTTGATATAGATTGTTGTAGACATGAAAGACAGTGCATTATAAAAATGAATTTTTCAAAATGCCTGAAAAGTCTTCATGTATAATAGATAATTTCATATTTGGGCTTGCTCAGGCTAGCTTGAAGTTGAATTTCATTTATTTAAAAAAAATACCTCAAGCATTCTGCTATTTTAAAACCCGTGACCCTAATGGATCTCTGCTCACTTTACAGCCAGTATCAGTCTGGTCCATTAAATGGGTGTTATTTGCACTACACTCCAGCATCACAAACCTCCACGCTGTAGGCTGGGAAACATGTGTTTTATATCTCTCACATTGTCAGTGTTTATGCTGATAATAAACCACACAAGTATGGTAAGGCATAATGTCCTTAAAATGATTTGAAATAGATATCTTGCTAAATGTCTTCTTGGCCATTGCTGTGGATAACTTGGCAGATGCTGAAAGTCTAAATACAGCTCAGAAAGAAGAAGCTGAAGAAAAGGAAAGGAAAAAGAATGCGAGGTAAAATAGATGGGCATGTTGAACCAGCAAGAGAGGGAAGGAGGAGGGTACTGAATTCTTTCATAAGGATTTTTTTATATGAGTGTCTTTGCCATCTTCAAAATGTGCTGGACTCAGGAAAAAAATAGGAGGGTTTGTCTAGACACTAAAATAATAGACAAAATGTATGATTTTAGATAAAAGGTAGTAATTGGGGTGAATTAAGAATGTAATGATAATCAAGCTGATATTAAACATTGCAACAATAGGATTTATTGTGCAATTAGCACAAGAATTTATCTGTTGTTGCCAATGCACAGCTCCCTGTGGAATCAGTTCTCTAAGCCTTATATAGACAAGTAGAAAACCTTCTTCTGAAATCAGTGCAAGCCTGTTGAAGTCAATGAAAGTTGTTTGTATGAGTCCAAGGGCACAGTTTATCCCTCTAGAAAAGAGTAATGATCATGCATTGAATGTTTTAGGGATTAGCCTCTGGAATGATATTCAAAATCATAGTCTTTTAAATGGATCATTGCATTTAGATGCAGTAGATTTTATTGCTCTGGCACCTGCAGCTGTACAAAATATTGCAAATATTTTATTATAAGGCTTTCAAGTTTTTATAGAGATGGTATAGTTCAGTTAAAATTGTCTGTCTTTACATGGCATGTTTTGTAATATTTATTGTATTGTTTTATAGAAAGGAGAGTCTGGAAAATAAAAAAAGTGAGAAGTCAGAAGGTGACCAAAAGAAGCCCAAGGATAGTAAGGTGTTTATCCTAAAACTCTTTTCTAAGAAGCAATTTTACTGATTTTGTTAAGAAGTACTTTGTATTGTGCATTGTACAATTTCTTTTATGAGTCTATTACCCCTACATTTTTTTCCAGGCAAAGGAAACTTAGTTCTGATGCTTTGCATCCTCACAGTATCTCTTAAACCAGAACAATCCTTTTGGTTCCAGAATATCCTGAGAGGGGAAGCTCTTAGAGAATAAAAATATTTAATGTTAGAAAAATCTGATTTTTTTAGGATCACTGTAGGTATTTTGCTTGATAAATGCAATGAGGTCAGTGAATGATAAACTCTTAGTAGAATGTTCAAACATTCTTGGTAGCTTTTATCAAAGTGTGTTGGTTCTGTTCTTATTGTGATTTACACAGCCAGAAAAATGTGGATACTATAGAAAAATATTTTCTGAAAAATAATTAATAACATGTCAGCTCTTCTATGTTCTCAGAGTTGCTCTGCTTCAGAAAACTGACTTCTCTGACTTCAGAAGCTTATTTAGTTTGCTTGCTGTGGGCTTTATACTCTATATTAAAATTTATTTTTCTTCCTGTGCATCCCTTTCATTGCTGTAGGTGACAATTGGTGAATATGGAGAAGGAGAGGATGAGGATAAAGATCCCTATCCCCCCTGTGATGTACCAGGTATGTGAATACTAGCTAGAAACACATTTAAGTGTGTTTGCTAAAATATCCTAAACTTGCTCTTGGTGAATCAATACCTTTGAAGTCAGTGAAGTTGTGCTGTCTTATCAGTGGACAAATGGGCATAAATATTATCTTTTTCTGCAGCTTCCTAGAGAGTACAAGCAGCATTTGAGAGTTAATACTGTGAGCCTCAGGACTGTTTTGGTAACACTGTCTGAATGGGAGAGCAAATTCTAAACTTCTCTCAAACATTTGGCAATAGAGGATATTCCAGGGCTGATGATGTTTGGTCAATTTTTATTTGGCCCAGTGAACATACCTAAAAATCAGTTTTGCCTGATTGTCTGGATGCATGTCACAGCAATCTGTCCTGAATTTTGAGCACACAGTGCTCACACAGTGCCCAGAGCTCAGCACTCAGCTCAGGCATGGACGGGGCTGAGCTGAGCTGCGACCCCAGAGGAGTCCCCAGCTGAGGCTGCTCAGGACCACAAAGCCTCTTAATGCACTCAGGGCACTCATGCACACACCCTCATTTGCACAATAACCTGTATGAGAGCTTGTGACAGCATTTGGATGTTCACATATTGGTTTATTTAGAGTCATGCCATGAATATATATTTCCTATCAGCCATGTGCATTTCATACAAGCTATGCTTTTTGTATTATTATGAACAGAACCTTGATATTTTTTAGTTTGTAGTAAAAAGAATGTTTCATTTAAAGTAGGTGAAGATGAAGAAGATGAGGAGGATGAACCAGAGGTACCAGCAGGCCCACGTCCCCGTAGAATATCAGAACTCAACATGAAGGAGAAGATAACACCAATCCCTGAAGGCAGTGCCTTCTTCATTTTCAGCAGCACCAACCCGTAAATATAATTTTGAAAAATACTGGTTTAGACATCAAGGTTTAGCAGTGAAGTAACAGACCTCCTTTCAGGGAGATTAGGAATAGAAAGCTGGTGTCTTCAACGGAAAATAGATTGGCTTCCCTCCGAAAATTTTCTGATTGATGTGGTAAATGAGAAGAATTTGAAAAATATATTATTTTTCTTCCCACTGTTGAAGATAATAGCGTTTTGTATGTATAATCTGAGTTTTCACATGTCTGGAAAGTACCCTTTAAGGTGTATTATCTATGTACTATGTTACTGGATATACTGGATATAAAAGACCTGAGCATCTTCTGCATGAGAGAATTTCTAGTAACCTAGTAATCGTTGTGGAGAAGAAACCAGAAAAAGAGAAAAGTGGGGGAAAGGTTGTATGTATTCCTCTTCAGGTAACAGCATTTCTCAGATTCAAACAAGACTCAAAGATAAAGATAAAGACAAATTATTTCACAAAATCAAGAACTGTAATAGTTGGATTTTGGGGAGGCAGTGGAATCTTTCTCCACTTAGTCTAACTCCAGAGCATTTGGAGTTCTACACTGGTGAAGACAGCAAGCTTGACTAGTCAGTAGAAATCCTTACTTAATATTTATTTGGCATGGTAGAATGCTGCCTTTCACTGATAGAGGCCATCAAGTTTAGAAGATGATCAAGATAGAATGTTTTGGATGCAAAATTATTAATTTTGCTGAACATTTCAATTTGCTTTCAGCTTCAACTAATAATATGTATTCTTGGTCTAAAATGGCCAATTTGCTTAACTAAGATGACACCACACTCCGATCATCTACTGAATATCAGGAGAAAAAATTTTAGCCAAGAACCTTCTGAGTCTTTAGCAGAATTTAGACAACTTCAGTGTTAGTTATGAACCTGATTCTGCCTTTCTGACAGTTTAATCCCAGATCTGCTCTGTATTTGTTATTACCTTGAGCTCAGTGGCTCTAAGCATATGCACAGTTACACTTCATGTCATGTGGCTAAAGCCTGACAGCTCGGGAGCCTTCAACACCCACTTGTCCTGTAATTCTATAAGAAAATTTTCATGGAGATTGTGATTTGAGTTGGGTCCTAAGTAGCACAATGAGATCTGCAGCCTAAACTGCATTTCACAAGATGAGTAAGAGTAATTTTGACAACTTTAAGGATCAAATTGAATTGGGGATCTGGAATGATTTCTTATCTAGCCTTGGTCTTTCTGACCTGTACATGCACAGTGGTGCAAGCACTGGAACTTGTGGTGCTCATAACCCGATAGAAACCAACCCCTCCCAGATTGCTTTAAGTGCATCTTCACTATGGGGGAATTGGATTTGGAATTTATTTACATTCTGAGGAATCAGACCCATGGCCCCCCCAGTTTCATTGCTTCTACTGCTGATGCTCTGTTCCATCAGTGTTGGCAGAGTAACAGAAAACATGTTGTGTATTAACCATCTGCTGAATTCCATGTGCAAAAATGGTGTATTTTTGTATCTCCTCTTTAGAATTCGAGTGGGATGCCACAGACTTATCAATCACCACATCTTTACCAATCTCATCCTTGTCTTCATCATGCTGAGCAGTGTTTCCTTAGCAGCAGAAGATCCAATTCGCAGCCACTCTTTTCGAAATAATGTAAGCCCTTCATTTTTATATCTGGAGAGAAATATACCCTCACAGGATATAAGCCTTTGGGCCTAGTGCCTGGTTTTTAATTTTCATGTTAAAAAACATTCCTTCCTTTTTCAAACTATACATTTATATTCCTTTTGCTCTAAGAAGCATAAATATTAAAAGACAATTAACTTTATTGATGGAGCATCACCAGTATTAGAAGTGTTTATTATTTACACAATGCTTTTTTCTGTAACTATAAAAGTATCAGGACAAAATATTCTCAAGCTGAATATAATATCTATAATTTTCACATTTTTTCCTGCTTTGAAGCTGGAGTACCTGATGTGCAGTTACTGAATCACTCTTACTGCCTCACAGTATTTGATGCTGATTTAAAAATTCCAGTTAAAATTATCACTGTTTATCATGTTTAGAACAGACTCTGACGTGTCCTCTCTTTATTGACTCTATTATGTGGTCTTGGGGCGCTTGGGGTGTCCCTCTGGTGGTGAGGGTAGGGATTCATGAGGATGCCACCTCCTATCTCAGAGAAGCTCCCGTGGCCACTCTGAGGGGTTTGAGTGACCCCCACGTTGGACTTAAATATATTTGGATTCCTGATTGGCTGCATCAGAAACTAAACAAATCTCACTTTTTTCTAAACTAACCTGTAAGAGGAGGATCAGAGCATGCCCACCTCTTCCTTGATTCAGAGAAAAATGCCATTTCAGCCTAAAAAACCATTAAGTTCAGTAATGTCTCTATTACTCAATAAAATTTTAGTTTATGTGGGGAGTAAACACCTGTGTTCTCCCAAAACAAATTCCTGAATCCCCTGTTTTAAGTGCTTAGCTAGTGGAAGACTTAACTATTGCTCAAAAGCACAATTTTTAGACAGAGAAACAAAAATAAATCCACTCTACATGACCACAGATTTTTTTGGCCTTGTTGCACTTTTATCAGCTGTGTAGCAAAACTCTCATGTCCTTGGGGTTTGGTTTGCTTCAGATTAGGTGGGAAATAGCTGAGATGGCACAACTTGGTTGTGGTCCATGGGAACTTTGGGGGTGCTTTGACAGAACTTTCAGCCCTCTCCTGTTTTAGATACAAAATGATACAAAAATCTCTTTTTTTTAGAGATTGTCACAGAGCTAGAGAAACTCTTCTACATCCTGCAGGAAAGCTGGGCTTGCTGAGGCTGCAGAGGCTGTACCTCTCTAGTTCTAGCTGGTGTTGGTGCAACCTCTGAAAGTCTTCTTTTGGCTGTTGGCATTCTCTGAACATTTTTCCAGTAAGTTTAGTAAAAACCAGAAAGCTAAAACTTTCTCCAGAGGTAAAAAGAGGCCAAAGCACAAAGACACTCTTCATGCACTATTCAGCAGAGCAGTGTACTTCCCATATCTATAAAGCTGGACCAATGTAATCCTATAAATAAATCACACTAATGGGTAGGAAAAAGAGAGAGCTGGTGGAGAATACTGAAATTGTTATTATAGAAATGGCCTCAAGGGCTGATAATTGTATTTGTAACTAGAGGAGCATTAGGAAAATGTAAGTGTAGAATGGTGGTAACTGAAAAGATTATTTCTGTTTGGGACACAGACAAACTGTGAGGGATTTCAGGAAGGCATTGCCCTCTTGTTGTAAGTACTCTCACGGGCCCCAGGCCTGCATGATTTTCTTTTTACTGCCTTGACAGTTCACATTCCTTCCATCAGCCAGGTCAGCAACAGAATGAAAGTTTACGAACTGGAATGCCTTTATATTTTATTTTAAGTCTAGAATGAATTGGTTACTGATTAATCTTTGTCTTATGGCTTTAATATTTACTTATTTTTTCAGCCACGCCAAGGGACAGAAGGATGGGATATTCAAGGGAATATGGGGGAAAAATTATTTCTTTTTATTTGATCTAGCATGACTAATTTCTTTGTGTGTTGTCTATTTTATTTCTCCTTCTCACTTGGTTAGTTGCTGAACTCCAGGAAAGATGTTCCTGTGCACAGCTGTTGGCTTGGTGGATTGCTGGGTCCTTGAGACTAAATTCTCAGCCTCCTGCAGTTCACTGGCTTAGGGTTTAGTGATGTGGCCACAGCTCTGGGTGGTTCTGAAATACCTGTTCATGTGCCTTTTGACTTCAGTGAGGTCAATCCCACAGCCACAATGCTCTTAAAAATTTCATATCACTGTGCAACTCTTGTGGGTTCTTTCAGGTTTCATACAAATAAATCAATGCTGTATCTTCCCACTTCAAGGAAAAAGGGTTGAGTTGTAGGGATTAGTTATTCATTAATTTGCTTTGTGACACTCTAGGCAAGCCTAAACAGGAACAATATAATGTAGCAGAATGTGGGATGATCTGAACTCTAGGAGCAACCACTGAAGTTTTATTTTGTGATGGAAAACTTTGGTAAAAACCACAGACATTATTAAGAAATATTTATTCTTTGTTTAAGATTCTGTATCTCTGCTAAAGGCTGAAGGAAGTATCTGTGAAAACTGATAGGGGAAAGTCTGAATTGAAAGAAATTGTTGCCTATTGGGTCCTGGCAATTATTGAGGGGTGAAATCTAATACCTGAGCACAGTGGCATCTGTTAACTTTTAAAGCAAATAAAATGGTTGCACAATAGCTGGAATTTTAAAATAAATTGTCTAAATTCTCCATCTATCTGCTTACATTAATTCAGGTATTGTGTATGTGGTCTAAGTTGTAAAAATTATTAAGAGATGGATTTCTTACTGTGGCACATATTATACCTTGCAGATACTTGGTTACTTTGACTATGCTTTCACAGCCATCTTTACTGTTGAAATCCTGTTAAAGGTAATGCATTGTTAATTGATCCTTGTTAGCTCAAAAGCAGCTTTAGCAATAATGTTTGTAACTTTTTGTTTACCTTCCAGATCCTAGGGTATGCAGATTATGTCTTCACTAGTATGTTTACATTTGAGATCATTTTGAAGGTAACAGGTTTTTAAAGGAAGCTTGTTTAAAAGGATTTTCCTTGTGTGTCACCTGCCAAGAAAAGGCACTTGAAGTGTTCTTCGCCTTTTCTCTAAGCGATCAAAGCTAAACTTTTTTAAACTAGAGGATTTTTTTATTTGACAGTTCCTCATAGTTTTGATTGGTCATTTTTTATCATTGGGTGCATGAAGAAGCTGATTTTTTACCATTACATCAGTTTAATAATTCATTTTTTACCCTTTTTAAACTTGCAGTTGTCAGAAAAGGGAAAAATAAATCACTGCGCATGAGCTTTTCCTTCTCCTTGCTCTGGCATTTCTGAAAGAGATAATCAGTCTTAGGAGGGAGCATGTAATTTCTCATTTATTTTGCTGAACTGTTTCCACAGAGCTAAAATAGTAGATAACTATTTTCTTGCAATAGGACTTGCAAGATATCTTGCATTTATCTATCTATACACTAAGATACTTTGCATTTATCTTGGGCATACATTTAAATTCACAGACAGGCATAATTATGCTTGCTTAAATGTATTACCCATGCATGAGCCAAAAATGGCATTTTAATGTATAGTTTGTGTACTGATTATTAAGAATATCTATTGGGGTTACTCAGATTTTCAATGTATAAGATTTACTCTGGTAAAGAAGATAAATAACCAAAAATTACATTCACATGAAACAAAATGCTCAACACGGAAATAAAATTTTTCATTGGAAATTGGCAAAATATTTTCTCAGAGATTTACACATGATTCATTAATGTTTCATGCTGTACTTATTCTCACCACAAGTTTTTGGTTGAGTAACCCTGATTTATACACTTAAAAATTTCTGGCACACTAAGAATCTGTACATAAACTCTGCATTTCCAGTTGAGGATTAAGCTTAACAAAATCTCTTCTCCCAGCTTTTGCTCATATTGCTGTGCATACTCTCCACAATGCAATTTGATTAATACTAATTGGTGCAATATTTGGGCTGTTTACAAGATAAGCTGTACTGTAAGTAATAGACTATTTTTATGCTTATGATTTTTCTCCCAGGCTTAATGTTTATCCCCTTATTTCACATTTCAAGCCGTGAGAAGCTTGCTATAGAATTGATTATTCTTATTTGTAGCACATGAAAATAAATATCCAGGAGTTTTGCTGCTAGAGAAAGGCCAAACTAAAGGATAGAAGGAAGCATTGAAAAGAGCTGTAGCATTAAATCAGAATAGTTCCCAACTCTGAATTTGAGAAGGCATAAAAATATGTTACCATTATACCTGTGGCAGAAGAGAGTCACTAAACTTCCACATGCTCTGAGCAGCAGTTTCTCCAGCTCCTGCAGTTCCATTTGTGTTTTTCTAGGAGGCAGAGGAATTAGAAAGAGCAGGATAAAGAGGCATAACTAGATGTGTTAAGAAAATCAATATTCCTGCAAACTGCAAAGGATTTCGGCACTGAGCAATTTATGAGTTATCCAAAGCAAGCAGGAAACTCTAGAGCTTGGGCTGCTGAAATCTGGAATTGTAAAGATTTCAAGGAAACAAGTAGCTACATCAGAGCCAAAAATGTTGATGCTTCTGACTGATTTCTCCAGGAAGCTCTGTTGTGCATTCACACATAAAGGAAAATAAACTGTGCCATACAAATGTAGTGGGCAGTCAGGACCTGACAGGGACACAGAGCCTGCTTTACTAACATGTCTCAGATTCTGGCTTTGCTTGCTTATGGCTGGGGCCTTCCATGTCCTCTGCTGTGCTTCCCACAGTATCCAAGTTGTACAAAAGTTGTGTTCTACAAGGAGAAAATGCAAAACTAGACCTGCAGTAACAATAGGATTCCTTAATTTCCAGGCAAAAGATATATGAAACTGAAATTAGGATAAGCAGAGGCAATATTATCAGCTGTAGTGAAGAAACTTGTACAAAGACAAGCATTAAACCAGAGTAACCCTCAGCATGCAGGGAGTCTCCCTGTGCTCTTACTGCTCTCAAACAAGGATTCCTACATTGCACAGTGTTGAGGGTATGAATGAGGATGTGAGTAACAGAAGAGCTGCAACACCACTTTAAAGCATTTGAGAATTCTCTTATGTAATCTCTGCATGACATTGAAATTCAGTTTATCATCCTGTTTGGACAACTTGGGAAAGGTGAAAACATCAGAGCAAAGGTCAGGTTAGGGATTTGTGCTTTCTACCTCCCCCTGCTGTGCTGATCCCACACCATTTAAACTTCCTAGCAAGTGCTTCCACTGGGATTTGTGGTGATTGAAGTATGAGTCTCCATATGAAGATGGGGAGATATGTACCTCACTTGTACTTTAATGTCAAGTATTGACCTAATTTTTGGGGAGTCGTTACATGAAGCTTTGTGTGCTGCTCATATAATACAAAATGTAACTGGGGAGTTGCAGACAGGTGTTAGTTTGGTATTCAGAGTTTAGTGTTCAACTACCACTGAGTTTAGATGTACTCTGTAAGCTGTAAGTGAACAACCTAATTTAATGGAAACTTTATAATACAACTATGTTACATGTATCATCATGCCATGGCATAGGTTAAAGCTTTAGCATTTTTACTCTTTAAGCTTTTGGGAATGTTTAGTATTTTGATAATGAAAAAGAGGGCTTAACAACAGCATGAGGAGATGAATTAATTTTTGCTTCCAAAAAATGCATCTTTCCTTTGCAGAGGTTCAACCTTTACTGGGGGCAATGGTTTGCTGTGCAGAAGGCCTGGAAATGTCTGCACACTGAATAGGGATGCAGTGCACTGAGATGCCCATTGTCTGTAGCTCTGTTCTACATTGGGGAACAGTCTTGAAAGCTGCAGTAATCTGCTCTGAGGGGAAGTAAAATAAAATCTCTTCCCTACTCCTTGAGGAACAGAATAGAAAGTAATGGGATTAAAATGCACAGTCAGTATGGGATGTTCTCTAGATGGCATCAAATTTTCTTACCTTTGGAAAACAAGGAATAGCTCAGTATACAGGCTCTGTAAGAGGATCTTGAGGCTGAAGAAATTTGAATTAATGTGACTGAGCTGATTACAAGGTGTTTTTTAGAGGTATCCTTATTTTTTGTTATGAGTTTTTAGTTTCAGTGTTTCAGACTTAATCCATGACTATGGAAAGACTTATTCAATATTCTCTTCAGCTGGTGAGTCTGTGCATCTAATGGTTTAATTGGATTCCTCTGTGCATTTTTTAACTGGTACTTACTACCATTATGGTAGAAAGTCCAATTTATGGATTTAGGAGTCAAATTCAGCTTTGTGATATTCCAAACCATCTGTTCAGGTGCTGGCTGCAGCCATAATTAATAGAGCCTCTGTCACTGGCTCCTAATGAAATCTGCAAATGATGCATACAAGACCCATGTTGTAAGCTTTTTTCATTTAAATATAGGGACAGAAAACAAAAAATGTAGAGAAAGGTCCAAAAGGATGAGCAATGTTTGATATTCCCCACAGAAGAGCAAAATTTAGGGACGTCTGACTACACAGAATACAAAACATCTATTGGTTGTTCCAGGTTATTCCAAGATACCCACTCCTGTCTCCCATAAGCCAAATAGCCTTGTAATGCTGCCTTTGGACAGCCTTGTTCTGCTTCTGTACCAGCTTTGACTCCCAGGTGTTTGCAGTACGTTTTCAGCTACTTCAGTTCTTAAGATAGTATAAAAAATTAGGAGTCAGAATTTGGACCCTGCAGTTTAGTAAACATGGAAATCTCAAATGTTTTTTGTAGCAATTTTTCTAACAATGGCCAAATCTGTTCTTGCACAAAATAAAGCATTTGTTGGCATCAGAAACAATTAGCATATTTGTTGATGTTGCTTGAGCAGAATTTTTCTGATTTAAAGGAAAGATTTAATGTATGTAGAGGGATTGTTTTATATCTCAAAGGATTTTAGAAAATGAGATAATATTGTATGTATTCACACTCTAGGCAAGTGTCTTGTAAACAGCCTAAATGCAAATTTGAATAAATTGAAATATAGACTAAGTGTGTAACAATTCTATTTTTAGATGACAGCTTTTGGAGCATTCCTTCATAAAGGGTCCTTCTGCAGGAATTATTTTAATTTGCTGGATTTGCTGGTTGTGGGTGTTTCTCTGGTATCATTTGGGATTCAGTAAGTACTATACTTATAATGTGAATGATTTATTTTTGCTCTGGAGTTTTATACTGAAGTCAGTGTTTCAGCTCCTTTTGTTCCCCCACGGTGTGTGGGTGTGCAGTGTCAGTGCTCAGGGGTGGGGCTGGCAAGAGGGAGTGCTTTTCATGGAAAGTGTTGTAATTCATTACTAATATGGGTTGGAAACAAATTACTACTTCCCACAATTACCAAGAGAACGAGGAGGAGCACCATGTATGGTACAGCAGGGATTTCCTGGAGCGTCAGGAGGTTTAAATCCCTTCTCTCCAGCTGTTGCCACATCTGCAATTTAATTTTATGAGCTTGGTTTTTCAGTATTGACCTGTGGGGATATGGAACTAGACAGTGCTTGAGGAGGGAGAAGTACTTTAATCAGGACTATAAGTGGTAGTGGAGAGGGGTTTTTTTTTTTGTTTTTGTTTTTTTTTGGTTTTTTTTTTTGTTATGTAGCCAAGACTAAACACATTAAAAGAATCTAAATGTGCTTCTTGATTCATTGGAAGTTTTTTCCATATTAAAAATAATCTGTGAAAGCCTTAGTGACTTAAAGAGAGCAGGGGAGGCTGTCAGGAACCTGCTCCCCACTCTGAACTTTACTGGTACCAGAACTCCTACTGTACAAAATCTCAGTGTTCTTTAAAACACTGTGCACTTTCACTTCCTCAAAATGAGTCCTAGCTACTTATACAGAGAGAATCAAAGTCATTTGAAATCTTTTGATTTCAGTTGAGTTGGAAATTGAAGGATCCATTGATTTACAGGGTTTACACAGTGTCTTCAAAAGAGCTTGTTAACACTGGAAAAATACTTTGGAGACTGTTTTGCTCCATTATAGTCCATTATATGAGCTTATGAGCTATTCATTCCAAATTTGCTTCAGAAATCAAAATTATTCTTATGGTATTTATGAGGTCAATTCTATTTTCTAATAATAAAGAATCATTAAAGAATAAAAAACCTTGTATACATAATTTTGAGAGTTCTAGTTGGGGAGGTTTTTTTTAAAATTTCACATTTCAGGAATTTGCAAGGGTATTGTTATTCTGTAATACAATCAGTTACCTTAACAGTAACAATATAATTTTTTTTCTCCTAGATCAAGTGCTATCTCAGTTGTGAAGATTCTCAGAGTTTTAAGAGTCTTGAGGCCTCTAAGGGCAATAAACAGAGCAAAAGGACTTAAGGTGTTTATTTTTATTTTTAAGTTATATTTCCATTTACCTGACTGTTCAGTCCTGCCTTGGGTTAAAAATTCTTGCTCAAGAGAAATTGTCTATAGAAATGCACAGAGCAAGGACAGAAATCAGTTCCTGATTCTTCAGCATATCTGGTGTTAAGCTGCTGAGGCTCTGCCCACAGTTAGAGCAGTTTGTGTGTGGAGGAGCTGCCGCTGAGAGCAGATTTGGACCATGATGAACCAACCCCTCAGTGCATTTTAGTTGTTTATCCATAGTGCCTATGTCATCTCTAGCCAGTTGATGTTGATTGGTCTGTGTCAACAGACTTACAGACAAATTTAGAAAACAAGTCAAATCACCATGTTAGGTAGAATGCTGGCAACAGAAAAACAGTAATTTTTAAAAGAATGCAGAAATTACTTTTATGCTACATAGTCTGTAACAAATTGCATTGAAACATTTTTTTCTTTCTTTCCAGCACGTTGTTCAATGTGTCTTTGTGGCTATTAGAACTATTGGTAATATCATGATTGTTACAACTCTGCTGCAATTCATGTTTGCTTGTATTGGGGTGCAGCTGTTTAAGGTAAGAAGCTCTCAGAACTTACAGTGCATCAAGAAAACAAAAGCTGAATTGAATTCTTGGTGGTTTGCTGCTGGAACTGGGCTGGTCCCATCCTGAACCAATCATAGTATAAAAGCATGTATTTTGCATATTCTGCATTTTGTCATTGCTTTTTGTTTTTATGTGTAGGGAAAATTCTACAAGTGCACTGATGAGGCAAAACAGAACCCCGAGGAATGCCGGTGAGGAGATCTTTGCTCTAAGAATGTGACACATTATGTTCTGAATAATTGAACTGTGTATGGGCAGGCACGTGTCAGGCCATTTAGAGTTGTGTAAATTGGAGTTGTCATCTTAATCCCACCAGAAAACACAGGCTAGCAGGGAAATAAAACAAACAAGAGAAGGCAATATCAGAAATAGCTTTGAATAGTGCATTGAGTAGCTCTGAGGTCAGTTCAGTATTTCACTAATGGCAGTTTCCTTTCCACAGAGGGATTTACATCGTTTATAAGGATGGAGATGTCGACAGTCCCATGGTCAAAGAGAGGGTCTGGCAAAACAGTGATTTCAACTTTGACAATGTTCTGTCTGCTATGATGGCCCTGTTCACAGTCTCCACCTTTGAAGGCTGGCCAGCGTGAGTGGGTTCTCCATGTCTGCACAGCATTGTTATGAGAGTTGCACTTCCAGAACAATTCACTATCATTTACCAGACATTTTTGGGCAATACAGCAATTTTAGGTGGTGATGTAAAAAGGGAGGAAATAAAGAAACCTATTATCCTGAATCTGGGCACTTATCCCGTATTTCAGGAAAAGTAAGAAAAGGCAAACTTTTTAATATTGTTTGATTCCCAGTCTTGCTACATTTGCTATAAAGAACTACTCCTCAGCTCTAATGGAAGTAATCAATTTAGATGCTTATCCCTCATTGGCCCTTAAATAAGGCTAATTTGAAAGTTCTAGGCCTTCAAGTAAAACTTTTACTAAAAAATCAGACAGCAGTATACTCATAGAGAAACCTATGAAGAGATAACTGCCACTCACTATTTCCCTAAATGAGAAAATTTTATTTGGGAAAATAAATAAATAAATGAAAACTACAATCATTGGGTCATTAACTTAATTATTTCAGAAAAAACCCCAAAAACAATGTGTGCTGTGATTCTTCTGGTTTCTATATTCTTGCAAGTAAAAGATAACCGTGAACATCAGACCATTTCTGAAACCTGTCCCCTGAGACTGCATGTTTTACTGTTTTCTCATTTTAATGGCAATAAAGATAAAATTTTGTTTATTTTTCAGGCTGCTATACAAAGCCATTGATTCAAATGGCGAGAATGTAGGACCTGTATACAACTATAGAGTGGAGATCTCAATTTTTTTCATCATCTATATCATCATTATTGCTTTCTTTATGATGAACATATTCGTTGGTTTTGTGATTGTTACATTCCAAGAACAGGGAGAACAAGAGTACAAGAACTGTGAGCTGGACAAAAATCAGGTTAAAATAAATAATTAATTCTTAAGTTTTGAAAGTAGCATTTTTTGTTTATGCATGAAGAGCTTCCTTTCTGCTTTGGGGCAGAAGAGGGCAGCAATCACATAACTTAGTATTTATTAATTTGAGTTTTTAACTATCTGGGTATTTATTTAACTGGGTATTCAGATTGTTGTGCCTTTCTGTGAGCCCAACCCATCAGTGTTTTTTTTGTGAAAGGTGTCCACTAAGCTTGTTGGCTTCCTAGCATCTTGCTTTTTGGTGCCACATTAATAAGAATACAGACAGGTTATCCTGAGGCAGAGATAGGTTTTACACTAAGAACTGGAAATTTTTTTTTGTGTTCTGAATAGTCTGAAAGTGTCCAAAGTTCAAGTGTTCAAAGTGTTCCACTTCTCACCCCCATTTATTCAGAAATTCACAGGGGATATTCAGATTGAAATTACAAAAATCTGTCCCCATTTACTGTTTAATCCTTTGGCTGAGAAACTAATAAGTCACAATTTTTCAGGTATTTTTGGCTGACTTTAACACACTTCAGTTAAAGAAAGCCAAGCATGAGATTGTAGCCAGGATTCTTTCTGCACCAGGTGCCCCATTAGTCAGGGCCTGTAAGAATTCCTCCAGAGACAAGTAGGAGGCCCAGCCCTGAAGATTTTGGGCACTAATATATTATGGGATGAATCCACGATGTTCCTACATATGTGATTATGGACAATTTAACTGAGCTATTATAAGTAACAGTATTCAATATTTATTTGGCTGATTCTAGGGTTTAATGCTACACTGTCCCATTGGTGGTTGAAAAGGGAGTAAAGACAAAACAAGGTTTATAGATGACTTAAGAATCCTGCTATGTATTATACCCTTACATTTGTAATTTATTAGTGTATAAAGGCAAAACCTTCCAGAATTTCCATGACCATAATTTGATTTTTGCATATGGCTGAGTAGTGGATATGGTTAGATACAGTTGTAAGTAATAAGTAAGGATTGGTGAGCTCCTTGTGCACTTTATTAATGCTTAATAATAAAAGCCCCAAATCAAGTAGACAGACTGGTTTTGAGAGTTATATTTAACAATTTTCACTTAATCA
This sequence comes from Toxostoma redivivum, assembly GCA_013397375.1. Classification (NCBI taxonomy): domain Eukaryota; kingdom Metazoa; phylum Chordata; class Aves; order Passeriformes; family Mimidae; genus Toxostoma; species Toxostoma redivivum. Next base: position 688,878 of record VXBI01002672.1, read on the forward strand.
TTGTATTACCAGCTGATTAACGCTCAGGTGCTGTCTGACAGTTGTTGCTGTATTTGCTTTTCAGCGTCAGTGTGTAGAGTATGCCTTGAAGGCACGTCCTCTCCGTAGATATATCCCCAAAAATCCTTACCAGTACAAGTTCTGGTATGTGGTGAATTCTACTGGGTTTGAATACATCATGTTTGTCCTCATCATGCTGAACACCCTTTGCTTGGCTATGCAGGTAGGAAAAGCAGAAACTCTCTTGAAGCTGTTGGCATAAATTGAGGGGAAGGATATGGGTGATATAATGCCTTTAAATTATGGCAACCTGTATTTTTTATGAAGTAGAATTTTAAAGAAACCACTTCTGATCACTGTACTTTTCTGTGACATGTTTAGTTGTCTCTTTCCTTCCCTAGTATTTCAGATTTTTATAAGAAAAAGCATGGTTTGAATTCAGTTTACAAAACCATTCTGCTTTTTTTCAGTAAAGTTGCATACACTGTCCTCTTAAAAATACACCTCCTACACACTGTGTTATTTTGTGACTACCATACTTTGGGCTTTCTAAGCAGGTGTGACATAAGCTCGTGTAATTTTAAAACCTTGCATATAAAACTTGGGAAAATGTTGTTATCTAATACTCCTCTTTTGAGGGAACAATTTTCTCTCTGGAGATTCCCTTAGGATGTTGAGGAATGACAGTTTTGTTCTACTCAGTGCCTTAACAGAATAGATTTAAACAGTTCTATGCTTGGCCAGAGATACTCAGCTAATCTTCCACCTATATAGATGTGCTTCATAAATTTTACCAGAAAATGTTTTCCTATGCTGCATTTTTGTCAACTTTGTCTTAGGCCGCCTTACTTTCACTTAATGTTTTAAAGCCTTTACTCTTCTAAGTATTTTATTTTTCCTTCACAGCACTATGGACAGTCTAAGCTATTTAATGATGCGATGGACATTATGAATATGGTTTTCACAGGAGTGTTCACTGTTGAAATGGTTTTGAAACTGATTGCATTCAAACCCAAGGTAAGTTTAAGATATGCTTTAATTAGGTCATCACCACAGGAATTAAGTATAATGAATTTCACAATTGTTGTATATTATTCAAAAAACAAAAAGAACCAACATTTCCCACCTTTATCTATCAGAGAAATTATAATAGAAATGTAACTCCAGGAAATGAAATGCAGATATCAGAAAAAATCTAACAAAGTGGTTGATGAGATCTGGAATATTTTGAGGTAATGAAAATGTCCCTTTCTAATTAAGATAAATTATATCCTGTTACAAGCATTATCATGTCTCCTGTTCTGGGTACTACATTCATTACTTGACACTGATTTAATCCCCAGTAAAGACCTCTATTCTGTATAATTTCCTACTCTAAAATGCACAATAATTTCCTTACCTTAAGCCAAGTATTACAAACATATACATAAATAATTTACATAGGCAATAGCCCTTTAGATTTTTGTTTTCAGTTATATATACATAATATTTGATAGAAGGCCCCACTCTGAGTGGTTGATTCCTTGTTTTAAAGGGACACTGTCAATATGAATGATGCAGACACATTTTCAAAAGTAGATTTGCAAGAGAAACTAGTAACTATAATTGAAAAAAAGACAAAACTATCCTGTAGCAGCTAATGCAGCCTTTTCTTTCAGTTCTCATACTGCATTTATGAAGTGCAGAAGTTAATGATGAAAAAACAGCCTAGTTTGTTTTTAGTACAATGACATTAATGTATTTTCTGGGCTATGTAAATAAGTAAAACGTGTTCACTTGCTACACTTGGAATTTGAAAAAATCCAGAGGAGCCATTTGAAGTTTACTGCTCTCACCATCCAAGACTGGTACTTTTATTTCCCATTTCCCTTCTTTTAAAGCAGCCAGGATTTGTGCCTGGGGGCTGGCTGTGAGCTGTGCCCTCTGCTGTGTGCAGCAGCCCTGGCTCTGTGGGAGCCCCATCCCTGCTCTGAGCTGGACTCTGTGCTCACAGCACGGCTGCCCAGAGCTCAGCCTGCAGCAGGTGGACAGCAGCTCTCCAGGCTTTCAGAACTATTTATTCAGCTTGTACTGAGCCTGGCTGTACAGCCTGAGCTACTTGGTTTAAAGGCAGCTCGTGCTTGCCTGCAGAAGTGAAGAAATTATCATCCCTTGAGGTGTGGTGTTGAGATGTGAACTGTGGAGCTCGGGGTGAATGTTTACCCGCTCTCCCGTGGTCTCGCTCTGCGCTGTCCAGTCCATTGTACATTTCTAATGAACTTATTTGTATTTTTGTGTCAGCTATCTTATTTAAATGCTAAGGGTTTCACAGTAAAAATAGCACAATATGAGGCCCCAGAGGAGATAGCTCAGCTGTGTGGACCACAGTGTCATGAGTATGCTGGTTGTGTTTCCTGATCTGTATTTCCTGTTCTATATCTTGTTTTGCACAGAGGACTTTGCTGCATTTTATCATCTGCTTTTTGAAAGAAGATTGTGAATCCTTGTATGGTTCTCCATGCACTTGTGACTGTAGTCAGAAATAGCAGCTAATGCCAAACACAGTGGTCTGATCATGAGTGTACAAATCACAGAGCTCCATTTGTACTGTGGGCTTCCTACTCGTTAGCAAATGCAATGTCTTAAAACTGGTCTCTAAGACTCTGTACAATTTGAGCTTTAATTCTGTTGCAACATGCTTTCTATCTGACTGGATGCTTTCACTGTGAGACATCCCTGGATCTGAACCCTGAGAGTTTGAAGGGCAGACATTGCCGATGGAAGGGCCTCATTTCCTGAATTTTAGTCCCCCATAGATGTAGAATACCTTAAACTTTTTAATTAGCAGGACAAGGTTTAAAGACCATAATAATCAGACTTTTGAGCAGGAAGGGAATAAAGTATATTAAAGGTTGTTCCTGTTATTCTTTGGAGATTGTAACCTTTTAAATTATCAAATACTCTTTAACAAAACCTATTGGAAATGCATATTACATAGTTCATTAATAATCACAAATCAGATAGCAGCCTTAAGCAGAATTTTAATGTCTTTAATCTAAATTTCGAAATAGATGCATGTTTAAAACAACAATTAATTGCTTTAACTCATATTAAGGTTTAATAATAGTAGGAACAATCTGAAACCAAACTTAATGCTTTGCTTTAGGGTTCATGAGGGAAGACTGATAAATTTCTTGTCTGTCACTGGTGGGTGGATCTCTTAGGCTAGTCTGACAGAATAAAGTTTTATTTATTAATTTTGTGCATTTAAAAAGTTATTTCAGAGAACTTCAAAGCATCAAATAAAATCTCCATTTAACTTGTAAAAACAAGAATAGATAAAAACCCGTTAGTTTTTATCTCATCTGCTTGACAGTGTCCCCTTAATATGTTGACAAAAATCCTATGAAAACGGTGATTTTTTGGTTTTGCTGGTCATATAAACTTAAGGCTACTATAAATTATTGCTACTCTTCCTATGATATTGTGTTGTGTAAACCCAAGGCACTGCAGACTGCCTTCCAGCTCTGAAATACATAAAACCTGGAGAAGTGCTCAGTAGTAAAGGTGATGCTGAGTGTCTGGCACACTTGACTGGGAGATTGGATTACTCAAGGCTTTGCAGAATGAGGCCCTAAATTTTCCAAGAGAGTATTAAAAGAACTAAAATTTTTATGTGGTAGATGTATGAAAGCATATTTTGTTGCTAATTCTCTATGCCTACATATTCCCCAGGATTTCTGATTTTGTCCTTCAGCATTTCTCAATGAGCAAATTTTTCATAATACAAGCTAAAAGAACAGGTATTTTTCTTCACATTTGCTAAAATCTGTTACTCAGCATGGTTCAGTGCTGTTCAAAACAAAATACAGCTTTGGAATCAAAAACAATCCATCCACACATACTGTATGTACAGCCTCCTGGTAGCCAGTTGTTGCTTAAACTTGTAATGATTTTCCATGTCGTTTTACATCAGATTTTTGTAAGAAAAAAGGAAAGATGGCTAGTAAGTGAATTGATCTTGGGTCCTTGCAGTGGTGAAAACAACTTATTTGCATGATGTTTATTTGCTGTGACTTGTCCATTCCTCCCTTTTCCAAAACCATCTTTATTTTCTCTTAGTTTTTTGTTTATTTGTATGCTTTTGCTTTACATATTAGTTTGAACAATATTTGTCTATACTGATGGAAAAGGTTTAATAAAATAAATAAATGTGTAAATTATTTTAGCTGTAAAGTGTTTTAGCTGTATTGAATCAAAATGTGATTTTTTTTTATTTCAGTGCTTTATCTTTTAGCATGCCTAGTAAAGTAACTTTCTATAGCTGAAACTATCCTTTATTTGGAGGACCTTTTTTAGTTCCCATTGTAGAGGAAGATGGATAGCACAGCTCAGGATCATGCTGATTATGTGTTTGCTGTTTGCCAATAGTCTCTTTTTTATCTATAATATTATATAGCTATAATATTTTTATATAGATAAAAATATTGCTATTCTTAAATCAAGGAAGATACTGAGAAATAAGGAATGTGAATGATCAGGAAGAATATGATGAGAGCAGCTCCCTTTGTTTGGTTGGCAGCTGCTAATCTCATTAGGATTATAAATTTCAGTATTGGGGTGGTTCAGTGTGATTCTCAGTAAAACTTTAGGAATGGCTTTTTCCCATGAGCAGGAGGAGTAAGGAGGGAGCAGTAGGGAATTGTGCAAGAGCTCTTTGGAGTGGAGGCATTTCTTCAGGAGGCCAAATCCATGAGCTCTGGCCTTTGTCCCAAAACTGGAATTGAGGCTTAATCCCAAAGAACCAGAGTAGTGCAAAGCGCTGTAGAGAAAACAGTACTTGATCTATTTTCCTCTTACAGCCCCTTCCTTAGACAAAGGAATGATTGTAGCAATTTGTGTTATAAAAGGGTAGAATAGAAACATAATGAGCCTTTCCTGACCCTTCTTCCTCTCTGAGAATGAAATGTAGAGCTGTTGTCTACTGTAGCAGTTCTCTCATAGTCTCCAAGAGCAAATTTCCACTCATATTAAGACTTTTTTCAAATATTAGTGCACTCAGGTGCATTACTTTAAACTGTGAAATTACTAGAAATTCTAACAGTTTAAAATATTGAGAAAAATTCCAGTCCAATTCTAAAATCGGTTTTAGAACCGATTTTGCTTTTCTCTGCTGAAAACTCATGTGATAACTTAAACTATTCAGCTAAAACATTATACTAGAGCAGTGTAATAAACAGTTTAACTAGATATAAGGCTAGATTAGAATGTTTGTAATTTTAAACTTCTTGCTAAATGTATTATTTTAGAGCTTCAGTAGTGGCTGAAAAGTTAGTATTTTAAAATTAATTACCAAGAAATGTGCATGTACAAAATGTACGTTTCAGCTTTTCTCATGTAATGCACATTCCTTAGCCTGATGGTAGACTGATATTTTAATATATCTGAATGAGGTAAAGGGCAAGTTCAGTGATTTTTGCAGTTCTGGATTTCTATAATAACTAGGAAAAAGCCATATATTGCAGAAAACTCTGGTCTCCATAGTTACCTTAACAATTGTAATACATCTTGATTTGTTCCACACTGGAACCTACCTGGAGGATTCCTCTGAAGTCCCTCTTTGCTGAAACATGCAGTTCTATGCCCACAGTCAGCTGATTGAATGATAGCCCTGTATAACCCTTTGCAGCCACGTCCCAGTAACTCACTCGTGGGGGATATATTTAAAGCATAAACATCAGAAGGGTGATGAAGCAATTTATGAAAATGAGCTTTCAGACACTGGGCTGGCTGCACCAACCAAAAGTATTAAGAAATTGTTCAGGTTGCTGTGGTTCACTTCACTGGCCACAGAATCAGCCTCTGACTGCAAATGTAGGATGAGTTCCTATATTAGACCTAGTTTATGAATAGAAGATTAAGTCAGTTCTCTAGTCTTTATACACAGTTTCACATTAATAACTGTGCATGTTTAGCCAGTGATGAGACTTGATCCTTTGAATATTTTTACCAATCACTTAGATAAGACGACCACAAAATCCTTGATGTTAAGGAGATTTCAATTGGCTTGGTCTTGCAGAAGTATAACAAAAGGGATCTTGTTGTCCTCATTAGAGTTAGAATATTTATATATATGTTAGAATTTTTCAGCCTTGCTAGAAGCCCAAAACCAATTTTGGATGATGGCTTGCTTGCCAACATCGTGCTTATCTGATGGTGTGTTCTGCATGTGTAGAGTGTGTGTGTGTCTGTGTGTGTGTCTGTACATGTATATATATAATTATATATATACACACACATGCACATATATGTTGCTTTTCCTTCAGTAGGCAATATTGTTTGGTTTTGTTTTGTTTTCTCATTAGACCACAGGTTTTGTTTAACTAATTTCTGTTTATGCAAAACTAAACAGAAGTATGCAAATATTTGACATTTCATGTGTAATCACAAACGTTTGCACCCTGCCTGCTCTGTTCAGGGCTATTTTAGTGATGCCTGGAATACGTTTGACTCCCTCATCGTTATTGGCAGCATAGTAGACGTCGTTCTCAGTGAAGCTGATGTGAGTATATCCCAGCTTACTTTCCCCAGTCCCTACTTCTCTTTCTCTGTCTCCCCACTATTTCCATCATCTGGACAAGTCACAGATTTTGATCTGATGTTTCTAAAGTTTTGAGTACAGACCAGTCATAGGTCAATTATGTTGATATGGGAAATAAATAGCCTTTTTTTTCTACCAATTTTTTTTTAGCTATGAAAGGGAAGCTTAGATTGTATAGTGGTACATCAGAGAAGCCTAGAGTGTTTCTGTGTTATAACACTGTCCTTTTCTTCTCTTTTTCTGTTTGTGTTTTTCTCTTGCTCTCTTTCTGCTGAATGCTTGTCCTAACAGCACTATTTCACTGATGCATGGAACACTTTTGATGCCTTAATTGTTGTTGGTAGCGTCGTTGATATTGCTATAACAGAAGTTAATGTAAGTAGCAATTGTTCATGCACTAAAAAGTAATTGCTGTCATCAAGAAATACAGAAAATGTAAACTTAATCCCAAAAAAATCCTTTTTTAGAAAAGTATGTTTAATCCTGGAATCAAAGATTAAAACACTGATACAGATGTTTGTACAAGCTGCTGTTGTTTATTTATATACTTGTATAGTTGCACATGCACACAGCACAGTGAGACAATAAAAATTGCTTTTCTATATATGCACAGAAAATAGTTTTTTAATAGGAATTAAGCTTACGTTACTATCTTACTTGACGCCCATTGCTTTTTGTAGATAACTTGACCAAGATAATTCAAGGTTCTGTACGTTTTCAGTGGCTTGGTTTAACAAATGGTGATTTCTTTTTCTGTGAGAGGTTTGGGTTTGGAAGAGTGCTGGCATTCATATCTCATGAGGTAGCAGAAGAAGGGCACATAGAAAGTCAGGCTTCCCATGCTGTGGAAAATAGAATGTTTATTTTTTTTTCCCAGTCTTTTTGCTTTTCATATTCTGCAGTAAGTGTTTGGAAGTTTGAATTACTCTTAAAGTACTTAGAAAACTCCATCTTTTACCAGAATTTTGTCTGATGGCCATTGCACATAAGAGGTATTGGGGAACAGATTCACCTTGAAATTGCTTCCTGGTCTTTTGTTAAACTCTGAGAATCTCATGACTGACTGAATTTCTGGGAAAAAAAAGGAGGAGCAGTGAGAAAATATGGGAGCAGAAGAACTTTATCCTGACCTTTAGATTTCAGACTGATTTTTCTCAGTTCTGTGGGGATAGATCTTTCTGTGAACTGAAGGAACTTGAAGTGACAGGGAGGGTCAGTCAGCCCAGAACCACAGTGTCCCCTTGAGACTTTTCTTAAAGTATAATTATTTTTAATGGAGCATGTTTTTAAAAGGTGTCTCTGATTTATTTTGGTTGGTTTTTTTCCCTCTGTTTTCTTTAGTTTAGGGTTTTTGTTGTTTGTTTTTTTTTCTTTTCCCAGAAAAGTTTTGCATTTAGACTTAGAGCTCAAGTATTTGCAATTTACCCACAATTTCCATTCACAGTAGTACTGGTGTAGGTGAGCACAGTATTTGAGGAGAGTAAAAAACCAATTATTTAGAATAGCTTTCCCTCATAACTGCCAAAAGTATTTGATTGTGAAGAGATTGAAAGATAAGTCAGAGATACTTCCATGGCCCAAGCAGATGTGTCTGTGTTCAGCAGTGTTGATTGAACAGCACTACTTGTGACTGGTCACTGCTGAGCTGTCAGCTGTGAAGAACATCATTTAGCAATTCTCACAGTTGCCTTGAAAATATTCTGGAGAGCAACTAATGATCTCCAGGATAAGTACACACCACAGTCAACAACCAGCACTGCCATTTCTTAGTTTTCATGTTATTCTCACAAGAGAAAAAACTGCTCATCTTTGATTTCTTCTAGTTTTGTACAGCAGACTCTTTGTGTACTAAGCATTGTCTGTTTCTGGTCTTGCCACTTTTCTGTGCTTTGTTTGTGCAAGTCAAGAGTGTATTATGGTTTCAACATATTTCTGGCCTTGATTTCCCATCTTCAACATGAAACATTTAATGTTGCAGAGCGTCCAGGGAAATTTCTTAGATTTTTACTTTTATTGTTTTGGTTTAACTGAGCTATTCCTGCTTGATTAGTTTAGTGTAAATTTCTGTCATCCAAATCCAGTAATTCAGAATCTTTTCCTCAGTATATTTTTGGCATTCTAAATTGTGCCATTCCACCTGTACTCATTATCTAACACTGGCACTGATCCTGGGAAATCTACATCTGGGCTGAGATGCTAATGACACTTTGTTTCCAATGGGATTTCAAGTATGATTGAAATAGCACCTGTGAAAATTCCCACTATAGAAACTTCTTAAGCTGAGGAAGCTCAGCCCTTTTTGAGGGCTGATTTGGAGCAGGGTAAATCACCAGCACTGACAGAAAATCAGGTCTTGTTGCAGTTCTAATTGCAGGGGCACAATCATCTTGATTGAGCAGTGCAAGGGAGACATGAGTGTGGATACTTCATGTCCTCAGTGTGAGCTAAACGTTCCCATAGGATTACAGATGTGATTGCCCCTGCTGTGGAAACATCAGCATCATTCTGACTCTGCAGCTGGGGGTGCTTAGATCCAGTGCAAAGGCCAGGGAATTCTAGCAAACAAGTTTGCAACTGACCCAGTTTTTACAAGAGAATGGATTGGACTGTCTAGGTACACACTGCCTTGATTTCGCTATTAAATACTGGAAATTAAATGTTATCTCTTTTATTTCATTGTTAATTTAGTTAACATTTTGTAAAAATATATGCTTCCCTGAGGCTGATTCTTCTGATCCAGTAACCTCCCATTCTCACATAATCCAGGAAATTACTGTGGTTTGAATATTTTTGGTGCCTGTGGAAGTCAGTCTTTAATGTATTAAGCAATTTACAGGATTGGTCAGCATTCTCAAGGACTGGATCAGTGACCATCTCCAGAAATGAACCAGCTCAGAGCAACATATATTTTGGAAATAAAAAATTTTCTGTGATTATCTTTTTAATTTACCCTTTCATTTAATATCCCTTCCTTCAACCTCTTTCTTTTATGAACCTAATTGGTTTTCATGTTCATTTTATTTTTAGAAATTATTAGAGGCAAGTATATATAAGTAAATATACATGTGGTATAGCAATAAAAAAAATTTAAAACCACTACTAAAACCTATATAATTACTTCTGGGTTCTTTGACCCTTTGTTTTCAGAAGCTTTCATGTGATGTGCTAAATCTTATGTGGTCATAGAAATGGTTCTTTTTCAATTAAAAATGCAGAGTAATGATTGGCAGACACAAAACGTGGTCAGTCCAATCTGGGAGAGGAACATATATATAACTTATGAGAATGAGAGAGAAATAAATTGGAAATAAAATCTGAGTAAATAAGTTGTTAAAAGGAAATAACATACAAGTTTCAATCTGGCCTGAATATAGCAATGATCTTATTTGTTAGCTCAGAAGCCATTTGGATGACCAACACTGAATGACTTAGAAGCATGATCACATTTTTGCAGTAGTGGTTGTAAAGGTTTTAATTCACATTTTTTATTTAAGTTTCTTTTACCATTCATGTGCTGCCAAAATGTTGAGAAAATAATAGAGAGTTCCCTTTCCCCATCTTTTATGTAAATGATTAATGCCATCTCTATGGGGCTGATTTTATTCTTGACATTAAAAAAAAACTTCAGGTTTTCTGCTGAAATAGGGCTTAAAGGAACAGCATTTATGTCTTCCTCCTGAGCCCCTGAGGAAAATCCATTTGTCTTGAATCTTGATCTTGTGCTTGCGTGGAGGAGTGCAGTAAAGCTTCATGTCTACCTCCTGTAAGAGATTCTGGATTCATCTTTGAACAAGAGCGGTCCAATTCACTTTGAGTATCACTTTTTGCACCCCTATCATATGTTGGAACTTAGGTGTTTCTGCTAGTAGTTTTATTTTGGAATCCTGTTGATATATTTTGTAATGTTTTGCAAACATCTCTCTTTAGGCTTAAGGGTAGGTCAGAAGGCTACGTTCTCATACAGCTTCGCTTTCACTAATGTGAAGTCTTAGTGCAGTTTCAAATCTCTACAACTATATAGTGTTGCAGTATCTAATTTGGAGCCAGAAATAAATTTCTGAGCTGCTTTCATCATGTTAAAGATGAAATAATTTATTTACTTTATTGTACAACAGAATATTTATTAGTTATCATATAATACCAACATATTAATTATGAATTGTGAAAATACATCTTTTACAAGGGAAGAAGCACTTATAAAATATATTTTCGGGGGTTTCTCACATTGACTTAAAATTTTAATTAGTTGATGTCTATGGGCATTTGGTTCATGTTGAACAGGGAATATAAAGAACACTGATAAAACTGAAGAAAATTTCTTGCTCATGTCTGAATTGCAGTAACTGTTCTCAGAACAAATCGTGTGTGTTTATGCACATGGACTCACAGCACATTTCTGGAGATATTTTGGCAACCTGAATGTTTTGCTATATATGCTATTGTCATCATATGTGCTTGTCATTCAGATGCTTCCTCCTTTAATTATGGTGATGAGGACATTATCACCACGTGTCATTTGTTCTGACATACTCCTGGACCCTTTGGCACAATGTGTAAAAAACAAAGCTTTTGACCAACACCATTTACTAACATCACTGTTTTTCACCATGTTTATTTTTTGTTTAAGCACAGAGTTGGCTTCCAATGCATGATCCAATCTGTTTCACACCGTTCACAGTTTTGACACTGAAGTTCTTTTTAGTCAGGATGCTTATTTTGAGCATTTGTTGCAAACATTTGTGTAACAAGGAGTTCCTGTTTAGGAAATGTGCTAAATTTTTCTTAAGCAGCAGTAGTACTTGACCAAAATTGGTAGCAGGTTGCAAACATTTTAATCAGTGAGTCAGAAATTTAGGTTGATCATTGGGTATATTTTTTTGAGAATTGGGATTGTTCGAGGAAGAAAACTGTTCTGTTGCACTTCAATTAAGTAAAAAAGAAAAATTATATATTACTGCCTATTTAAAGTATTTAAGGATTGGCTCAAACTGTCATTGTTAGGAAGTTCTTTGCTGACCTGGGCCCTGGTCTGTGGCTGTCAGAACAGGCAGAACAATGAGGGCAGTGTCTGTGCTCATTGCCCTCATTGCAGTGTGTCTGCCAGCCAAGCAGGGGAAGCAGAAGCTGCCCATTTATTCCAGCTGTGACCATTACCAGACTTCTAGCAGACAGAAGCACACCTGTCATCTTAGGAATCACACAATCCCAGTTTTTGGGGGACAAAAAAATCCTAATAATGAGCAGCCAGTCCCAAAGCGTTTGGGACCAAGTAGCATTGGAATGATTGGTGGAAAATGAGGGGAAAGAGGAGGCTGGATGTAGATTGTCTGACCACAGGTAATATTTTTTTTTGCCTTCTTGTCAACAGATATCATCCCTCTGCTCAGCCTATGCCCCTCAGTCTCAGGTCTATTCTAATGTTTCCCTGCATGTACAAAATCAAATGTACAACCTTGTTAGGAGTGTACGTGCACGTAATGTCACTGGTGCTGCAAGTAAGGCTGTGTGCCTGGGGAGTGTCTGGTTTTTCCTTATCTCTGGGAAGCAGATGCTCTGTTTTTGTCAGTCTGTCTGTTGTTGTTGCTGAAGATTGTCTTATCTTTATCTCAGTTTCCCAGATCTGAGCATTGCTTCATGCTGGATGGGCACACTTAACCATTAACTAATTTCATCTCCCAGATGAGCATTTCCTTTTTAAATAAGTATGAATAATGTTTTCTTTTGTGATATATCATTACATTAGCTTCATTAAAATTGATATTATTAAAATAAAATAAGCTGTGTATTATCAGAGGGAAATGCCAAAGAGGGTAAAACATTAGATACACTCTAAAATGTCAAATCCATAACACTTGCCCAGTGATGAAATATTTTCAGCTTCAGTAGGAAAAACTCCTCTTGTATCAGGCGTTCATGTTCATACATTGTTTCTAGCATTTATCTCCATCTTGGCATTATTGTACAATTTGCTTTCTGTGAACAGAGTGTTTTTATTTTTCATTACTGGCCTGCAATTCCCAGTGTCCATAATTTGTAATCTCTCGCACATGACATCCTGACACTCCCCAGCAGCATCAGATCAGCTATGAGGAGCAGGCAGTCAGGACTTCTTAGTCCAAAGGAGCTGAGAAAGGGATTTGTGAGGGGAGTGTGCATTGGGCAGTCCTGGGCATACACCACTGTGCAAACACAAACCTTCAGTGACCTCCTGACAAAAATGAATGAGGGATCACCATTCCAGAGCAGCTCCAGTAGAACTGATCACATAGTTTGGGTAATCTGACCTCTGCATTTTTAAAAGTGAGAATTAAGTAATTACTAAGAGAGTTATATGAAGAAAATGTTGTTTTTACTGGCTTTTGAGAATTTTTTTTTCATAACCAAGTCATAGTGCAAACTCATTAATTTTTCATTTGAAAAAGTGATTAAATAAAAATATGGAGGACCAAAGTATCCTTTTTCTGATATTATCTGTTCCATTATATATTGCCATCCTAATACTGATGCTAGCTTATTTGAGGCTCCATCCTGCTCCCATAAAGCACAGTGGGAATAATTCCCAAATGCCAACCCTGAAATTTAATTTCATTTTTTTTAGTGTCAATTTGGGATGATTCTGTAATTTAATCTGATCTCTACCTGTCAAATCCTATGTTCAGTTTTTATACTGAAGTAAATTAAGTAATTTGCTCATTGTTTGAGAGAGTATCAAGCTCAACCTAAGTCACTCACCAGGGATTAATATGGCATTTCAGGCTTCATCTGAAGAAGGTATAATTAAACCTTTTTTCTTTAAAGCTTCATATGAAAAGGATTTTTTTTTCTGTGCTCAAAAGTCAGAAGCAGTGTGAGTCTGTGTGCACTGGTTCAGGTTTGGGATTGATTTAGGGAGGCAGCTTTGCAAGATTGCTTCCATGATCTGTGATATTTTGACATGTATGGTGTTCGTAATAATGAATTTTTCTTTAATTCTGTTTTGATGATTTTATTTATAATTGTTGAAATATACAGATAATTTCTAATGAAGCAGTTGTCTTCCCTTAGCAGCAGATTTTCCATCTATTTTGTATAATTTCTTAGAAAGTTTAGATGTTACAGACAGTTTTAGAAATATTCTGATTGCTGAAGTTTAATGAGGAGATCTGAGTTTTGGTTAATTTAATGCATGAATTTAGTAATAATCCCTTATACAGTTAAAAACCTCTTTGTTTCAGCATACATTGATATCCTGGCAGGGCAGTAATATATCCATATGTAACTTGCACATAGTTGAGAAAATCTTTATTTCTACCTCATTTTCCCCTACTGATGCCTTTATATTAAATAAGTTTTGAAAAAGTAATAGAAAACACAATTAGTATTTCAATAATGATCTGATTTTTAAAAAATGCTATCTCTTTTTGCTTTTCTTTACCATAATATGTTTGCATAATAAATTTTCAACAGAATCAGCTCCTTTCTTTTCCCTTCCTTCTCCTCAAGTTTTATCTTGAGCACCAGCAGTATGTGAGATTTGAGTAGGTGAAGTGTGGCACTGACTGTGCCTGGGGCACCCACAGCATCCTGGGAGCAGCTCTGGGGGGCACCGTGTTCATTGCTGCTCTGTGTGACAGGAGCTGTTGAAAGGTGCCCCTTTAAAAGGAGGATATTTTAGGCAGGAGGGTAAGACCCATCACTGGGATCTAACATCCAGAATCCCCTTTTTTTCTAGTGCTAGAAATGTTTTTAAAGACACTCCAATTTTAGAAGAAGTTGCTGCAAGTTTGTCATTGCACAAGCAAACACAGAACTGTGGTCCTTTAACCTTTGCTGCCTGCTCTGCAAAGTGTATGACCATTTAGGATCTCAGGGAAGTTTCTTAAAATCAGACAGAGAGAATAAAAGGAGCAAAGTGAGATGTTCCTCGCAGCACACAGTTTGTGAACAAGAAGCTGTGAGTGTCTCTCTGCTTCCTGTAGCTCCTGAGAGCTGCACAGATCTGTTCCAAAAGGATCAGTCAAATGCTGATCCCCTTCCCATGGCTGATTCTGTTAGCTCAGGTGTGCTGAGAGAGCTCAGCCCTCCTCATGTGCCTGCTGGGGCAGGGGCAGCCTTCAGGGCTCAGCGTTTGTCCTTGTCTGTCCCTGAGCCCTGCAGCACCCAGCGCTCATCAGGTGAATTAACTTTGCTGTAAGGGAGCTCCTGGCATGACAGAAACACCATTCCTTGACTATGATTACATTCCAGTGATGGAGTCATTAATCTTCAAAAAGGACAGAGCAGAAAAGGACCTTGAAAGGCTAGTTTGGCCCCAAAGCTTTTTTCCTGAGTTTTAGCTGGGCTTCCTGCTATGATTTTGTACAACCTGTGAAAATTCATGGCTGATTTTTTTTGGCCTAAATAGGAGCAGATATTTTATTTTGTATTTCTTTTCCATTGAATTTTTTAAACATGTTTTATACCTGCAGATTTCATTATGAGTTGGCCAAAACTGTTCTAGCATGAGTTAGCCAACATGAAATGATAAGAGGATGGTTTAATAAGGGTTTTAATATTTTGTTCATATATTGACGTATATTGAGTTGAAAGATGTAAATTTACATTTAGAAATTAAAAATGTTTTTAATTTTGCTTATGGTTAAGCTAACTTTTTTTAATCTTTTATTTGATTTTAATATTTAATGTTCTTAATTTCTTAAAGCCAAAGCCAACTGAAACAGTCACAACTGATGAGTCTGGGGTAAGATCAGTAAAGTGACCCCAGTGGTTTTACCTATACTTGAGTTTATTCTTTTTACCATGTCTTTTTTCCACCAAGTTTTTCTGTATTTTTCATTCCTGTCTGACTGCAAAGGTGTTATGCAGTGGTTTGCTTTCATTGTCAATGTTCTATTGGAGTCTATTACAAACAAACCCAATATGATCCTATTAACAAACCAGAAAACTTGGAAATGCATGTGGTGTGTGAAGCATTTCTACAGGTCCTGTGTTTTCAGCATGTAATTTTTCCTTTCATATCATGGTTATCAAGGTGAGCAGGCCCTCAAGATACATTTCCAAATCTTACCTCTTCCACCTTTGCATTTTATGTTGTTTTTTCTGGAAGTGTTGCATGTTTGAGTTTGTATTTGGTTTGACTTGTCCATGATGCTCTTCAGAACTCTGAGGACAGTGCCCGGATCTCCATCACTTTTTTCCGTCTCTTCCGTGTGATGAGATTGGTGAAGCTGCTGAGCAGAGGAGAAGGAATCAGAACATTACTCTGGACATTTATCAAGTCATTTCAGGTTAGCACAATTTATTTAAATTTGCTTTATAATTGCAACCATTTGTGCACCGAATTTTATGAAGCAATAACCTGTAGAATGCAAAAATATTTTTTAAAGTTAATACATTAATTAATAATGATGTATTTAAATATATTTGCATACTAATGTCAAAATAATTTTGCCAGTTACTTCTGCGAGTCTGAGGGTCATTCCTTGTTGTTTAATATTAACTGTTACTGTGAGGTTTCTGTGATACTTCCAGAAAAAAAAATCGGCATATTTAAAAGAGATGGGATAGGTTTGACATACATAGACTTCATGCTTCCACACATTTTTATTAGATAACTAGAAAAGAAGAATTTAACACATATTTTACATAAAACCAATTTCATAAGTGAAATAGATACTTGGATCATTGCTCCTGAAAACTGAATGTGAAGTCAATGATAGTCTGTATAGAATGAAGTATCTTTGTGTTGTCAGAATCAGTAATGAAAATAAAATTAAAATCACTAAAGATGATCCTTTCCTCTGGATTGCTGGCAGAAGTATTTTAAAGTGTAATGAAGCTGGTATTCATTGCATGCAGCAAAGTATTAAGTGTGACAGTTAATAACATTTTAAGCACTTGCATAGGAAGAAAAACCTTGGAAAAGTCAGTGTTGAACAGAGAAATTACTTTTGCAAATGGAAATAGAAATGATGCTGTGAGAATTTTAAAAGACAATGTATCTGTCCCTTTCTAGGCTCTGCCTTATGTTGCCCTTCTAATAGCCATGCTGTTCTTCATCTATGCTGTCATTGGAATGCAGGTAATTAGAGATTTTTTTTAGCACTAAACAACAGTACAGATTTGCCTGAGACTTGTTTCTTAAGTTGCTTTTTGAAACATTCCTTTGATAGTGGTTCTATGTATAAGCAGAGCTTTCAGAGTAATGGAAAAATCTTTATTTGGCTCTGATTTTCTTGATCAGAAAATTCCAAAAGACACAAGAGAAGAACTTGGTGTGGTGGTTTTCTTTTCTTTCCTTGTATATGTGATATATTTACTGCACTTGTATGACTATCATGAAAAATCTGAAGTGTAATGAAAGGGTTTTTGTGAAATTTCATGCATCCTGAGGGAAGTTTAGATTGCAAGGCCTACAGCCTCTGATGGCACAGGTCACTGGAATGAGAGTCAAAATTCTGTTTTATTGTAGGTATTTGGAAAAGTGGCCATGAGGGACAACAATCAAATAAACAGAAACAACAATTTTCAGACTTTTCCCCAAGCTGTGCTTCTTCTGTTCAGGTGAGTAAACCTTAAATCTCACTCAGTGCGTCCCATTTCAGTGACCTATGAAAAATGTGCAAAACGTGTTTGCAAGTGAGAATCAGTTCATCTCAGCAAGCAGCTCCTGTTTGTGGCTGTGTGCTGAGTGTCCTGTGGCACAGCAGCGCTCTAATGAGGTCTACAGACCTAAACTCATGGCAGCTCTTGTGAAACTCCTCCTTTGGGCAGCAACTGGCTTCAGGCAGTGCCCAGACCTGGCCAGCCCAGATATCAATCTGTCTGAGCATTGGGAAAACGGCAAAAGACTCTGCCCTTACTGATATCTTTAGAAGTGAACTTGTGTGAGAATATGAAGAAATCAAAAGTTATTTCAAACATAAAGAATTAAAGTGTTATTTACATTTGCTGAAGGGAATGTAACTTCAGGAGAAGGGAAATACCAGATGAGCCATAGGAGAAACTCCCTGATGGTGAAGGTGGCTAAATCTTTATTGGGGGGAGGGGGATTATGGGATTTTCATCACTGGAGAATATAAGAAGGCAGCAAACACTTGCCAGGAGTGCTTCAAAATGTCCTGGAACAAGGAGAGAATGACATGGGACAGGGGTGCCTCTAAGGGTGACAACCTTGAGTGGTCTCTTGCCTGAGATTCTGTAATTCAGTGCATTGGCAGGACATTCCTTATCTGGCACCAAAGCACCCACTGAGATCTAATTCACTTTATGCCTTTGACAATGAACACAGCTAAAGATGTGATAATTATGTAATTGTCTTTTAAAAATTTGAAATTGTGGGACAGTACACAGGCTTTACAGAACTGTGAAAAAAATGCAATAGGAGAAACTAGACAGGCATTTCTTCAACCATAGAGGAAAGTTCATCTTTTACAAATATGTACTTTGAAATTTTATGACAGATTTTCACACACAACACTGCTTTTGTGCACATTAACTCCACAGCAATAATATTTAATTTGTAAATCACAGTTTGGGGTTACAGTTTTTACATGCAGGCCTTAGTGCATTAGTCTATCTTATAAAACGTGTCTGCAATGTCAGATTATGCTTGTCAGTTCTAAAACTTGCTCTGCACTTTTCTTAGTTCCTGCTCTGAAATGTTCATAGCCTGTCTTCACATTCATGTTTGTACAGCTTCCAGTATTTTCTCAGAATGTAAAAAATGAATAAATTTTTAATCCATCTGGATCAAATAAAGCTGAATTTATCTTTGTGGTGTTATAAAGGTGTGCAACTGGAGAAGCCTGGCAGGAAATCATGCTGGCATGTTTGCCTGGAAAGCGCTGTGATCCAGAATCTGATTATAATCCTGGGGAAGAATACACATGTGGAAGCAATTTTGCCATCATTTATTTTATCAGTTTTTACATGCTCTGTGCATTTTTGGTGAGTTTAGCTTTTGCTTATTAACAGCAATGAACTTTGACATTTTGGCTTTCTTCTGAACAAAGAGTAGTGAATTGAGAGAATGACTGAAAATCCCATCCAAAATATTTTGGCAATGTTATGTTTTCCATACAGAGTCTTAAATCCTATGTTTTCTACCAATTCTTTACAGTGAGAGTGGTGAAACACCGGCACAGGTTGCCCAGAGGGTTGGTGGATGACCCTCACCCCTGGGAATATCCAGAATCAGGTTGAGCAGCCTGATCCAGCTGAGGATGTCCTTGCTTATTGCAGGGAATTGATGTAGATGACCTTTAGAGGTCCTTGCCAACCCAAACTCTTCTGTGTTCTAAACCCCCATGTGTGAGGATTTCTTCTGACTGCACACATGTGCAGGGTGTTTGGCTGCATGTTTGAAAGCTGAGTTAGCAGTGTTTTCATAGCTGTTATTTCATGCATTTCTCAATGGTATCATTAAATATTCATTAATAATGGAGCTGCAGTTCCTGTGACTGAGTAGTAATGCTGCTTGTTTTGTTTAAACTTAGCAGAATTTGAATTTGTGTCTCTACAAGTGTCCTCAGGTGTGGCACGTGAGAAGTGATCAATAGCCTTTCACCCTAATCTGTGGCAGAAATGGATTATTTGCTCTGAAATAATCATTGAAATATATTTTTCCTCATTGCAGGTGTCTGGTATAAGCTGACTGATTTGTTCTATTCACAGTAATTGTTTCCTTGCAAAAGGAGAGTGGTCCAACAAAATTCTGTGAACTGATGTAAACATATGTTCTGTTGCTCTGTATTACCTTGTGTGTTACCAAAATGTATTGTCATGAAACTGAATGCTATTCCTGAGATACACACTGCATCATAATGTGTGTATTGGATCCATTCTGCAATTTGGTGTAGTGGGATCTGGTAAATCGAGGAAGAGAAACAAACAAAACTGTGTTGTAGCCTATGTAAAAAAAAAAATTGAGCACTCTAAAATAGAACCCTATTCTTGTCATGTCATTATTTGATAGACTTCCAGTTAGTTAAATAATAATATTTTCAGTGATATTTGATGATATTTGCCAAAACCTGTTGATTTACTTGAGTTCTTTAGCTACTACATATTGAAGTGATAAAAATTCAAAATAATCAAGGAAGATTGTTCAGAATTACTGTTTGGTTTTTTTTTTTTTTTTAGATTATAAACTTATTTGTGGCTGTCATTATGGATAATTTTGATTATTTGACACGCGACTGGTCTATTCTGGGCCCCCATCATTTGGATGAATTCAAAAGAATATGGTCAGAATATGACCCTGAAGCAAAGTAAGTTAGATCATTTCTCTGATATAATTTATTTGGTAAAATCAATGCAAGCAGAACAGGGTGTATTTTTTGGGAGTGGATGTTTGTTAACTGGTGTGTGTTGTTTCTAGGGGAAGGATAAAGCACCTCGATGTGGTGACGTTGCTGAGACGGATTCAGCCACCACTTGGTTTTGGCAAGTTGTGCCCTCACCGAGTGGCCTGCAAGGTGAGTTTCACCTGATTTTTGTCTGACTGCAAGATGATAAACCAGGCTGGAGTGAATAACAGTGTGTGATACTATGTAGCAGGAAATGAGAAGGCAGAAAAATAATGTGAATTTTAAATGTTATAGAATCTACTAGGCAAAATGTATAATTAATTGCATTTCAATGTAAAAGTTGAAAAGCAATACAAAGGAGCTGAATGATTGTTACATTATTTGATGACTTCAGAATTACAGATATTGAGATTTTAGCAATTTCATTGGGAATAAGATCAAACCCGTTAATTGAAGGATGGTTACAACAGTACTGTCATTTGGATTCCTTGTACATCTCTTTTATAAATAGGTAAAATTGACATGTAAACCTCTGGGCTGGGATTCAATGTCACAAGGTATATTAAAGCAAACCTCTATCCATCTATATGCTAGCATCAATTATTCATTTAGTGCTTTCAAACTAGAATAGGAGAAAATCAGACATTAGGAAAAGATTTTGATAGATGAAATGGTGTGCTTGTGGCAGACAGGGCCACAGCAGTGCTGCTCTAGAAGGAGAACTCTGATGCAGGGATGGACTGACCCAGAGAGAAAAGCCCCTTTCACAGCAGCTCAGTGCAGCTGGCATGAGAGACTCACAACACTGAAGAGTTACCTGAGGAATGGATGGGCTGGGACAACTCAGACTTGGTGCTCTGGTCTTTATGGAGCATGAGGAACCTCTGGGAAACCTGAGACACAACTGCAGCTGGAGTGCTTGCCCTCAAAAAATTGCTTTTGTCCTTAGTACTGGCACAGTGTGACTCAGTCAAAAACTGGGCTTTAGTGTTTGAAAGTTAGCTCATTAAATAGCACAAGAAATCAGTACAGTTTTAACTTGTGTATAAGCATGCATGTGATTAGTATCAAAAAGAAGCAATATTGTTCTTAATTACTGCATTTATACACAGCTAGGATGGAAAACTCTGTTTTGAAGGACTTACATAATTTATATTCCGCTTAGTAATACTGTTGTTTGAATACATCAGCTTTTCAAAAATTAACGTTACAGGATTTTTTTTCAAAGAAAGCAGCATCAAAATTTGTTTTCCTTTTCTCATTTTCAGAGGTTAGTAGCCATGAATATGCCACTAAACAGTGATGGGACCGTCATGTTCAATGCTACTTTATTTGCTTTGGTTAGGACTGCTCTAAAGATAAAAACAGAAGGTAAGGTTCTTCACTGTAAAGCCTTTACTGTCCTTGTCAGAAAGCACAGTGGGGAAAAGTTACAATTTATTTCTTTTGTTGGATGTAGTAGGGCTGCCTTGGTCTCACTGGATCTGATTTGCTTTTGGTTCATGGATTGTATTCACTGTTGCTAGAAGTGATTTGCTAGAAAACAAAAGGAAACAAATAGTGAAGCCAGAGCCAAAGAGAACTCAGAAATTATTCCATGTTTTCATCTGGTCAGGTAAAAATGTGCAGCACTGGCATAGCAGGAGTTCCACTTCAAGAAATGAATGAATTTCCCTTCTTGCCCAAACAATGTGCTTTTTAGCTCAGTGCCTTGGATCCCACAGTGCTGCAACTGCACCTTTTACACACTTGAAAGCAACATTTCCAGTCTGGTCAAGGCCAGTTCTGACTGGGTTGAATAGATTTCTTTCATTTACATTAAAGAGGGAAAGGTTTTAAAAGATAGTGGGTTGTTTCAAAGATCTTTCTATTTTTACACATTTTTTCAATTTTTTTTGGCCATCTTTTACTGCTTTTGGTTCTGTTTCTTCTGCTGTTCTCTCAGGAGAATTTGGATTTCACTGGCAAAAACAAACTTAGATTAAGGCCCCTCAGGCATTGCTGTGTGAGCAATGCAAGAGATGAAAAACTGCTCAGTACTCAGTTGTTTGAACTTTCAAGCCTGTACAACTGAGTAATTACTGTGATTAAGTAAATAAAGGCTCAGCTTTGCTTCAAGGAAGAAGTGGCTTGTAAAGAAAAGGTCATCACTTCCTGGACAATTTAAGCAGGAGTGAGAGAGTGAGGCCAAGGTCTGGAATTCACCTTTGACCTCTGCAGTGCTCCAGAGCTGGATTTGAAAGCACCAGGAATTTACTGTCTTATGCCCTTTCTTCTCTCTGGTTGTGGCATTGTCTGCTACATCACATAGCACGGGCTTGCTCCAAAGGATCTCTATCACAGTCTTTAATTGTATACAGCTAATTAACATCCAAAGGATCCTTCACTGCCGCTGGTTGAACCATAATTGCCATCCTCTGTTTTGCCATTTCCTTGCCACAGGTAACCTGGAGCAAGCCAATGAAGAACTTAGAGCAGTCATTAAAAAAATATGGAAGAAAACGAGCATGAAATTGCTTGACCAAGTTGTCCCTCCTGCTGGCGGTCAGTCTGATCAACTCTGCCATGTGCTGTTCTCTGTGCATGTTGGTCTTTCTAGAGTGTCAGGAGCCAAAGAAATGAAACTGCTAAATTTTGCAATCATAATGTTATTTAAGGACAGCAAACAATAGCAAAATAAATATTGAGACAGCTATATCCTATTGTAATAGACAATACATAGAGGACTGATAAGTGAAACTCAGATCAAAACTAGAGAGAGAGGAAAATGTTATGCTTATTTTCTTGCTTGAAAAAGATACCTTATTAGACCTAAATATAGTCTTGATTTCAAATCATTCAGCAAAATAAACTAGCTTGATTTCAATGCATTGAACAAAACACCATGTTTTGTACTATGCTACATTATAGCTTATTTGCTTGTATATGTTGAATAGTTCTGGGAGGAAAAAAATTAATTTCCAGCTTAAATTTTTTTTTTTGCTACATTAGTAAAGCAAAAGGCTAAATTATCTTAGTTTCCCTAGATTAAACCAGAGCCGTTCCAAAGATGATGGAAATGGTTCAGATTTATGCCAATAAGACTGATATGAATGTGGCCCATTTAAAGAAATATCTGAATTCTAATGACACTAAATATTTGTGAGAACTACAAGGCACATTTATTAAATGTTCTTACATGCAATAAAATGACATGTCAATATCTTTCTTTGTAAATATATATATCCTGATATATATATTTAGCCTTTTTCAATATATACATTTTTATTAATACGCTGTAGTGTAGGTTTAGGTTGACTGTTTTTTACTTGCTTTTCCAAGTTTTAAAGGTGCAGGATCTGTCTCAGTGTCACTCATGCCCAGGGTATATTTACCCAGATATCCAGTCCTCAGATCCATGGTAATCCCCTGGTGTTTCTGGTAGTTTATTGCACCTTCACAGCCTTATGGCAGCTGCCAGGAGTGCTCAGCCTCCAGCCCCTGGCCCTGGAAGGGGATGCTCAGTGCCAGGAGGAGGAGCACTGCCTGCACTGCTCTTGGCATCACCCAGGAGCAGCAGCAGCAGTTCTGTGGCTGGAGGAGCCACTTGCTGTTGGTGGGGTGGCTGCTGGATAATAGTGGGGATGAAGCCAAAAATCTGGCTAAATTGATTCTCCAAAGGGGAACTGATACTGCACATTTAAAACAACTTTTGTGTTCTACTCTGTTGTTTTTAGCCTTACACCTAAGTGCTTGCATGGCATAGACGAATTGCTTTGTTATTGTTGTAACTATGTGCTTGAGCTTTTTCTGCAGCCTCTGTTCCTTTCAACTATGAGTCTTTCCGAATATTCTGAAGCAATTCTGTTTTAGGGTGGTGGCATGGAATTAGTGTTGCCTCTTGCCAACTTTATTCCCCTACATTTTTATTGAAATGGAGACGCATGCTTCAGAATAGTGAGCTCTGCCTGCCTAAATCAATCTGACAAAAAACCTGTACAGATTACATTCCTGGAACTAATCTCACGTAGTAATTCACTCTTAACTTTAGCTTCATTCCATTGCTGAGTATAAGCTGTGTATTTATTTTCAGCTATACTAAAATTCATTGCTAATGTTTATTCTGCAAATGTAGCTCTTCAGTGTAGCTGGAAGGCTGAAAACCTGGATGTGATCGATTGATAGGAAATAAGATGGCTTTGGCAACCCAGTATAAATGGGAATGTGTTGGGAAGTCCTGCAGACTTATGAATTTTCAATTCCAGTTTACTTTGTTCCTCTGTGGACCTTGCTATGATTTACCTGAAATTTGAAAATATTGTAAACCAACTAGAAAAAAAGAGGAATACACCTATTTCACATTCATATGCCATGGGAGTGTAAAATAGCTTAATGTACAGTAGAAATTAGTTTTGATATTTAATATTCAATGGAAAATTGTCTATGAATTAGCACCAGTGACAGCTGATAACAACAATTTCCCAAGAGATGGAAAATTCTCTTCAATATAAATCAACAAAACATTCAAATTCAATATGTTAAAATCACTTGCACTTAAAATTATTGAGGGGTGCAATTTATAGTAGTTTTCTCCAGTACTGCTTGTGCTGATATTACTGAATGCTGGGTCCTTTGTGTGTCATGGCTATGTCTCCAGAACACTTATTTAAGAGCAGATGAAAATGATCCATATAGCAGGTATTTTTTTCCCCTTGGATTATAAAGAGATGCACTGGAGATAAATAGTTAATTCTTGGTACTGATTAAATAACTTCTTATAACTCAGTGAGACTGTTAATAGTTAGCAACACATTTTCAGTACAGAAAGGTGAAACTGCTGTGCAAAAACATAGAATATCAGTCAAATGTCTGATAAATGAATGAGACTAGAGAGCAAGAGAAATAAAACTCACTAAGAACTCACCTGTATTCTCTAAACTTCCCAGTCTCCACCTGCAAATCCATTTAATCCTGCCTAGTACCTTTTGCCTCTTCCAAGAGCTCCCTTTTGAAATGATTCCTATTGCCATCACTAATTGTAATTAGTGATTTGTCTGTTCTGTGATCAGTTATGCTTAGCTGCCTTCCTATACCTGTCTCTATCTGGCTCTATGTGTGTTACTCAGAAAACAGAGTCAAGGCTGGCTCCCCTTGGCCAGGCATAGTTCTGTGTGCTCTGCTGTGTCTGCAGTGTGCCTGGCTGTGCCTGTGACACACAAGCACCGTGGGGACACAGACAGACTGGCACACACAGCCCAGCAAACTGGCAGTGTGTTTGTCTGGTGTGCTTATGAAACATTGGTGCATGTCCAGAGCGATCAATAAGGGCCCCTCGTTTCTGCATCCTGGTGTTTCACAGGTGTTGTCATCTCAGGCACAGTCAGTGGTGCTGCAGTGTCATAGCCTGACGTGAGACCTGCTCTGAGTGCCACCTGTAGCAGTGTTTGTTCTTTGAGTCTGTCACTTCTGTGTGCTTGTTCTTCTGGGAGCCATTTGCTAACTCACTTCCTTCAAAGTTCTGTTTAAGTACTCGAAATGAAACAGTGTGGAGGATGGGGAAAGGCTTATCTGGGGAGTTAAACCAGGGCTGTGTTGCAGATCTAAGCTAGGAAAGGCAAGTTTGCATTACATGCTATCTAAGAGGTCTCATCCTAATACAATGCACCATCAGTCTCCTGAAGAGCTGCAAAGGAAGATTACAGATGAACATCAAACAAATGTTCACAAAAAGTTTATTAATGAGATGCACGGAGTCAATTAAAAACTTTTTATTGCTGAGATGGAATCCATAGGCTGGTGAGCTTTTCTTGTGAGCTGTTCCTCATATTTCCTGCTAGTTCCTCCTTCCCAAGCAGGAACTGGGGGGCTCTGACCCTTGAGCAGTTGTCAGAGTTTGGCAGAGCAGGCTCTTTAATATGCTAAGATATTTCCTGCAACAGACTGGTCTCCCAACCAGTATCTTTTGAAGCAATTGTTATAACTATTTTTGTTTCCATGTATTTAAAGACAAACTGCTGAGAGAAGACATTCTGGGTGCACTTTCACTGTAGTTAAAGCCTGTTTTACTTTTTCACATGCATACAGCCCATTTCAGACATTATAATACAGGAGCTGATTTTGCATGGTAGAGGTTTCATTTTGAGATAAATTTTATCAGGGTGGTAAAAATGGATTTAACAAGTATTGTCCATGGAATGGATTCCCCACCCTCTTTGATGAGAGCAAGTCACAAAAAGAAGAAAGTCAATTTAAATTAGAAAAAACAGTCATTACAGGTAAAAATAGTACTATAAATATTATCCTTAGTGAGATACATTTGCACATATTATTGGTAAGATACATGGACATTCTCTTTTAATCAAATTTAATCAAAAAGCCCATAATTTCTAACAGAGGTGTGTTAAATTATGTCTGAGCTTGTTAGTTTTCATGCTCAGTCAAGTCATGACTGGACAGAATAACACTTGATGCCTAAACCACACCACATCCTCTTTATGTGCAGCAGGAGCCAGAAATCCTGTTGCCAAAATCTACCTCTGGATACTGAAAAAAACATGGGGAAATTGAAAAGTACAGCAGGAAGGGAAATGGAACTTCATGACAGATAACTCTAGGGAAAAAAAGTGTGTGACAACAAAAGCAATGTTTTTGAATAGAAAACTGTTTCTGGTTTTCTGGCAAGCATTAGTCACTGAGAGATCAGACTTGCCCAGCTGAATAATTCAATGGACTCAGAAACAGCCCCATTCATTCTTAACCTCTAATGAACCAGCTGATTGTGGTGTCCTCCTGAGGAACCTGCCTTTGGAAACTTTCAAATTTGGATTTTGTTCACAACAGTGACTCTGTAAAAATGCTACATTTTACTGCCCTGGCTGTTTGCCTATTGTTTGAATTGTACTAAATTCACTGATGGAAGTTATTTTTAGTCCTTTCAGCATTATAGAACTGACACAATATGTACACTGACAAGCAAATTTGGTTCAGCAGTGACAAAAAAAGGCAGATTCACTCTTATGAGCATCAGTGTGTTTGAGCCATAGTGGATTTTATTTGATCTATTTACTCCAAGTAACTAAAGCCAGTACTTCAGCTTCCATGTATGTAAACACATGTTTGTGGTTTTGGTAGAAACTTAGGAGACCACAAGCCTTGGTAAAGTATTTTATTTTCTCTTTTATTAGGATGAGTTCACTTAACTAACTGAACCAAACCTGCTTGCTGAAACATTGCTTTTGAGCCCCTTACAGGCTCCATTGTTGTAAGCTGGAAAAACATAGTACCTGTTGCACCCATCATTTCCCCCCAAAACCAGATGTGAGTGTACAGGCTATTGATAAATGTGCTGACTTGGGAGAGATCTGTCTGGTCTGTTCATTTAGATGATGAGGTAACCGTGGGGAAGTTCTATGCCACCTTCCTGATACAGGACTACTTTAGGAAATTCAAGAAACGCAAAGAACAAGGACTGGTGGGGAAATATCCTGCGAAGAACACCACGATTGCTCTGCAGGTGATTTTTTTATGTTTTTAACTAACCATTTTGTGAGCTTACTTGACATAGCAGGTAGATGAATATTGATGATTGTGCAGTGCTGCCAGGATTTTATTTAGCTGGGACACTTTTGGCCCTTACTCACCAGAAAAGTAAAAGCTAACCCTGCTATTCTGTCTATAACAAGGTAAGTGCAAAAACTTATTCTCTATGGATTACTCAAACAGTAGCAATAGTTATGACATTTCTTAGCAGGTCTAGCAGATAAATCACAGTCTAAAGTTGCAGATTTGATATTGGATAAATAAAGCTCTGAGGTATCATTTATGTTCATTGTTTTGCTTTAACTGTTCAATTTCTTGTGTACCTAAAATGCTACAAGTCAATTCTCAAGGAACTTCCTACTGTGCATTATCTCATAGTGAAGAGGTTTTTATACAGTATCATTTTTCTTAATTCTCATTTTTCTTTTTCTTTTCCACTTATGATATGGTGAAGTATCTTCCTATTTTGTTATTTTCAAATTGTGAATTTTGCATCCATTGATTTTTTAATAGGAAGTATTAACATACTGCATTAATGTCACACACTTCTGTCTATCTCTTAAAACAAGCTATCACATGGAAACCAGGACAATAGATTTGGCCTTCTGTCTCTCAACAGGCCTGCAGCAAGCAGTCCATAGAGTACATGTGATCTAAAGAGCAAATTCTGGCAACTTCTTTCCACTGGTACCTTTGTAGAATGAACTTTGAAACAGGCAAATGGAAAGCTGTTCTCAAATAATTCCAGACATCATACACTGCACTGTTTTTATTGGATTGGGACTTTGTGAATTTCAATTAATGATTAGCAGTTTGTTACAAAATATAAATACATTTTTTTTCTGATGCCAAAATTTAGGAATATATTTTGAAAATCCCTTTCTGAAAGAGAACTGTGTTACCTTGATTCAGATACTGTCTGTTAACTATGAGAATATTATTTCAGTTCTTGGAGAGCTGCAAAATCCTTTTGCAAACCAGCAGATAAAAGCAATGTCACCTGTTCCATTTTGTGTCAAAAGCCATATGAGCCATAAATGCTCTTATACTTTTGCTGATACCTGTGACTTTCTCTCGGGGTGAATGAACTAGTTAATCAGTGAAGAACATGGTTCCTAAGGACCTAATAAACCCTGCAGTTCCTACATTATCTAGCCTGGCTTTCCTTATCTCCTATCTCTTGCAAGAGAGGAAGAAAACAACCTGCTATCAAGATTTACAGTCCTTTCCTAACCTTTATAATCCTGCTGATTCTTACAGTTGGCCACGTCACACTTTCCTGCCTTTAGGGAGTAAACAGCTCCTCTGAGACAGGAGCTCCTTGTGACAGAATCCTGTGTGTTTTAATTCAAAGGATAACTGTTGGGCAAAGAGTTAATGGATGTTGCCATTTTCGCTGTTCTATGAGACTGAAACAACGTTTTTTAAAACATAGATAATTTCTTTGCCCTCTTTTATTCCTCATGCTCAGGAGGCTGGGTTTTTTACAATAATTTCATTCAGTACTTTTGAAGATACTGAAGGGAAAACCTGTGACTGTTAAATGGCCTAAGACCCTGTTTTGCCAAGGGAATTACCTTTTTTTTTAAACTTTAATTGTAAGCTAGGATATTAAATTGGATGCCTTGCTTGCCTTGCTTTTAGCTAAAACTTTTAACAGCATGTACTTCTTATGCTGCTGTCTCTGATAGAATGACTTATACTAACATAGGCAGAAAAGTGATGTGGAATAATTTAAGAACTTCTACACGCAAAACAAAAAAGCGTTTTTAGAACTGCATAAAAAAATCTCCACAATATTACAAATAGAATTCAAAGTCATAAAAAGTCATGTTTTCAGGAAGAAAAGCACTTCCAGAAAAAGTGTAGTATGAAAGACAGGGAGCCATCCACTCTGTCTTTAGTTAGCTGAAGAGAATTGATAGCACAGAGTAAAACTCTGTGAGCTCAGAAAGTCCAGTGAGGCTTTCTTGTGGCTTACAGTAGTTGTTTTAATAAGTTCTGTTTCACCATGTGTGGGAATAAATCCTCCCTTGGAAGCCACGTTACTTAGCTAAAGATCCAGTCTGTGGACTCAGAAAGGCAGAATGACCAAGGAGCATGTACAAAAATACTGCTCTTAGAAGAGTATCTTCAGAGATCTTAGAAGAGCAGTATCTTCAGAGAGACACACAGAGCATTTAATTTCAGGGTGAATGAACACTAGAACATACAGAATAGAGGTTTTTTGTCATTAAGACTTAGACATTTTAACACATGAAACTGAAACTTGCATCCTTTGCCTGAGTTTTGTTTGGTTATATGAACCCAAAACTTGTGAACTGTGTCACAAGAATGTCCCTGGCTGCCCCCTCTTGTTTAGGGGCCAGAACCTCCACCCAACTCCAATAAAGGAAGCAGCTGCTCCTGGCACTGGATTTGAGATGTGTCTGCTGCAGGAGAAGAAACAATGGAAGTTTGGGTTGAGTTAGAAAATTAGAGCAGAGCTCCCAGCAAAACTAGATTTGCTTTGTGTATGCCAGGGCATGCAACAGGGAGGAATTCCTCTTCTTACAGTAACTTCATCCAGGGTGATTTTTATTCTGCAGAGCTCAGGTTTTCCTCAAGGGTGTAGCATTTGCTGTCAGCCTAACCCAGGTTGCTGTTTGGGTACGTGTCAAACAGGAGGCAGCAGCCTAGAAAGTGAAGAGGGAATGATTATCTGCTCATGCTGTTAAATCAAGGAAGGCTTTCTGCCATGAAGTTTCGAATTTTCCTCACTCAGAAAAGGACACTTCAAATGATAACCAACAGCAGTTTGTTTAAACTTGCCTGTTGTCACCAAAACCATTTTCAGAGCTGCAATAACAACATCCCTTGGAACCCCACAGTTTGTGTTCTGCAGACCCAGGGGAATTCACAGTCCTATGAAGGCAAGAGTGCAGGAGGCTCTGAAGTGATGGGTGAATAGTTGGAGTCAGTGTTTATGCCATTTTTGTGGTGTTACACATGCTCTGAGGTCACCAACAAAAATGGTTTCTATCGCCTTTCTTGTGCTATTGACTGATACTTATGCAGTGACAGCAAATATATTTTCTGGGTCAGAAAGAGATGTCTTTGTGTAATGATGGAAACTTGTATTGAGCCAGACAGTGGTCACATTGCTGTAAAATAGATGTTAAGTGAAGCATGAACAATTTAAATTACTTTCATCAAGCACAGAGAGGGAATTAACTAATTCTACACTATTTTTCCTATGGAAAACACTTACTGTAAACTATGTAACACACCTATATTTCATATTAATTTATGTGTAGCCCTCTTTGTTAATATACACAAATAAAAGTTAAAGGATATTTTCTTTCACATCCCAGGTACTGGGATAAAAGCACTGATTTATTGACCTGAGCCTGATTTTGGAAATGTGTTTCAGATCAAATTAATTATGCTTTTTTCTCTCTGCAAATGTATTAACCCTGCAGTAAACGGTAATAGAAAATGAAAAAGCCAAACCCTCTGGTAGGCGTCAGCTGAGGGGTTAATTTGTTGCTCAAGTTCCATTTAATTGTGTTCCCATGTTCATGTGGTGCTCACAGAAGGGCTCAGCTCTGGCAGCCTGGGCTGGCTGGGAGCTCAGAGCTTTGTGCAGTTGCAGCTCAGCACTGGGAGCCAGGCTCTGCCAGGATGGACAGCTCTGGGCAATCAAGGCTTGACTACTATGTCTCTTATGTCCACTGCTATAGTGTAGGTTATTCAGCTATTTTTCTGCATGCTTATTTCCTTTTAAAGTAGATCTGTCATTGTATTCTGTTCGTATTAACCTCAGTTTATTTTTATGTTAAAGTGTCAGTGTAGCTCTGAGGTTTTTTACTTTTTGTAGTTTTCTGTGCTCTAAAATAAGCAGATAGTAAAAACACGTTCTTTACCTATAAGCCATTAGATTTATAGGAATGTCTTTAGAGTCACAGGCTTCCAGGATTGTGAAGCTCTGAGAACCTAAGCATTTAGAATTAATGTTTGTGCTTTTTTTCCAGTTCTAGTGAGTTTATATAGCAATGTGCATTAACAAACATCATTGTTCTAAAGTCTGCAGAGCAAAGCTTGCCATTGTACTCAAGTTTGTGGTATCACTCTAAGACACCTCAAAAGAGGGACCACTGGGTATTTTACTGACTGGAAATAGTGTAGGTGACAATGATATTATTTAAATAAGGGCATAATGTTTGCACTCCTTAAACTAAGTTTAAACTGCATCTGTATGTAGATAGGACCATACCTTAAAATGTTTGTGGACTGAGTTTAGGTACAGGGAAAAGGATCTTTTTGTAGTCCCAGTATTTATAAGTATTTGAAATTTTTTCTGAAAGTTGTGACTGGATTCTTGCATTATACGCAGATTTCTTAATATAAGACATATTTTTGAAATGGTGTTACTCTTTTATGCATACTGTAGATCTGGGAAGTTGATTTAAAATCTGTTTGGCATTTGTTAAAAGCAGTCTTTTCAAAATGTTTACATATTTAACTTCCAAATGTTTCAATGTTTTGGTGTGAGGTGCCTTTCAAGCATCTTAAGGCATATCTCTAAATAACCTGCCTAGGGGTACAGTTATTGGTCACATGATATCTTTTCTCACTGAGGTTAAGAGACTCCTATATTTCTGTTATTTCTGCTTTTGAAAACACATCTGTATCATCTCAATGGTGTGTCAGAGACAGGAGCATCAGTCATTGTCTCTTGAGATGCTATTTAGGACCCAGCACTGGTGTATCAGTGCCTTGTGCCATCCACATTGCAGGTGCTGTTGTGCCTCCAGAGCACAGCTGCACAGAATTACCATGTTCATCTGAAGTCATTCTGGGCATTTATGGGAAAGCCTAATTAAAGACATGCTTGGGTTTCTCATGTAATTATGTTGTTTAGCATTCTGTATGTCACTGCTTTGCTAAATAACCTTTGGACTGATACTTCTCATCTTTCTCTCACCTACAAGGAAAAGAAATGAAGCAAGGAAGGAATCAAAAATTAAATTTTGGATAAGAAATATATGTGCACAAAAAATAACTTCTTTTGCAAACTTCTAGTGAAATCTGTAGAGCAGAGTTAGAGCCGTGGTCAAGGACTGTGAGGAAGTAATTCCTGTATAGCACTCAAATTTGACTTTTTTTTAGAAGTCATTATAACATAATGCTTCAGGTATGTGGCACATCCTGAATCTCTGTATGTAATAAAATTCTTATGAAGTTCTACATAGGGTAATAACCACCTCCTAAGAACTTTAGCAGTCTTAGTGAAAAAGAAACAAGCACACCTCTGGCAAGGGTAGAAAATTCACCATCCAGGCTCTCTTTTTTGAAAAGCCCCATCTGCTCAGCTTTTGTTTTTATCTCTGATTTAAATGTAACAGTTTTTAGAACCTCCCAAATGGAGGACATGGAGTGCTCCCATTGCTCTCTTGTGAGTTACATCATCACCAGAGCTCTTTCTGGGTAGACTAAAATGTGCAATATTGTGTAGGAAGCGTGTGTCTGAAGGACCCTTCTTCCTTGTGAAGTAAAGAAGAGATGTGGGGAAGGTTGGTTTGATATTTGTGTGTGCTCTTTTGTTTAAGAGATCTTTGGTTGTGAAGCACTTGAAGGCAAAGTCAAATGTTTGATCAGTCCATGCTGCCCCTTCAGTCTTTGTGGAAGACATTAAGTGTGGTTTGAAGAAGGGATTTTCCTACTGACATAAAAGTACCAATTCCTGTGTTTTTATGTCAGTCCAACTTTAGTAGAAGCTGACTGATCTAATGAAGAGCTCAGCAGGAGCATTTCTATCATTATGTGTGCTCCCCATCATAAAAATATTTCTTGGATTACTTGGAATGCTGTTGGATCGCAACAGGTAAAATGAGACAGTAAGTGGGAATAGTAATTTCAAGGAGAGAGCTCACAAAATTGTTGTAGGTCATTCATTAGAACAAATAAGCTGAGGAATATTTCAATTCTATAAACTGGTGTTGCTTGAGAGCTTCAGTTCTGTGAGTGAATAAATCTGCAGGGTCTAGTGTAATAAACATTTACCTTTGCATATGGTGATCCAGGTTTCTTTCTTCCACTGCAGACTGCATAAATGCAAGAGGTCTGTTATTGGAAATGAGTATTACTGGAGAGAGATGGGATGATAAAGGCTGCCTGCTTTCTCTTGAGTAAAGGAGGGGTAATTCACTAAGAAATAAGCCAGAAGGCAGTTGGAAATGTAATCAAAATTAAATTACTATTCAGTGTGTTGCTGTCAAACACGTGGCTTTTCTCAGCTTCCAGGCATATATTTGTGGGGCTTTGTCACCATTTGGCAGACGTGAGGATGAGCTAGTAGATTTTGTCAGAGTTAAATTTTGTCTGGTGCTGCTGACAGTGCTGTGTTCACAGAAGGGCTCAGCTCGAAGGCAGCCTGGGCTGGCTGAAAACTCAGAGCTTTTGTGCAGCTGTAGAGCAGCACACTCAGCCAGAGCTGAGAGATGGGCTCCTCGTGCACTAATAGCTCTGGCCAGTCAAGACTTTGCTGTGTCTCTTATGTTCAGTGCTGTAGAGTAGGTGTATTCAGGTATTTTTCTGGATGCTAATTTCCTTATTTTAGCAGTTTTCAAGTTGTATTCTGTTCATACTAAGCTCAGTTTATTTTTATGTTGAAGTGACAGTTGAGGTTTTTTTGTTCTTTTTAGTCCTCTTTGCTCTAAAGTCAGCAGGTAGTGAGTATGAAATGCAAGTGGCTCTTCTATCTAATGGTCAAATAACCAAAATATAATAGGAGTCCTCTAGTAAATAAATACTGTCTTTTTCTCTGCTAAATAAATAGAGCTTCTGGTCTTCCACTTGAATAGCTCTACCGTAAAATGTTAATTTTGCTCCCCTTTAGCACCTTGCAAAATGATGACATTAGCAACATTGCTGAGGTTTTGACTATGCAATTAGCATAAGAAGTGGGCAAAAGCACAATGTATTCATGAAATGAGTATTGTATATTAACTCACTAGTAAATGATTTTTTGAGCCTTGTTCAATTATACCATGACTCTCAAAGTTCATCCCTGAGGAAGGAAATTGAATTGCCAAATAGATGTAGATTAGTCAGGCACCTTTTCCAGGAAGGGAAATACTGGAGTGAGTGAAACCTGATGTGGAGCCTGTAGTAAATTTACACCATTAAGGTTAAAGTTTTTGGTTTGTCCCAGGTTCTGATTGCCCACACTGCATAAATGCCATTTTATTCCCCAGTAAAGCAGCTGTTTCTGTTTTGAGCAGAAGTTTTTGAGTGTGCTCCTTGGAATGTGTAAGGAAACAGCATGGATGAGACCAAGCCATGTCCTCCAGGGTCTGTCAGCTCCTTCTGCTGCTCTGAAACACACAAAATTCACTACACATCCTCATGCTACACCAGGGCAAGGAACCTGCAATGTCAGTGCTGTGCTGGGACAACCCTCACATATCCTTCAAAAATGCTAAAGAAGAATAGATCAGGTTTTTAGATCATAATCAACAACTGAGCCAAGTGCTGTGCAAGATTTTTAGTAGTGTAAGTGTAGTGGTAGTAAAGGGTTAAACACACACATCTTGGATTTCTTCTGAACCTGAGGAGATAAAAGAAGTTGCTGTGAAGAACTGAGATTGTGCTTCTTGCTTTGGACCATAACAGACAGTTAAATCAGGAAAAATGTCTCCTTTTGGACATGAGGCCTGTACAAAGCACTGAGTTCTCGGGGTATGACATCTCATCTCTCTCCTCCCTGATGTGCAGGTCTGTCCTGAACAGTTTCAGCATTATCCCTTTTCCTAAATGTTGCTTGTGGTAGCAAACTTGAGAGGAACACGAACCGATGTACACTGAGCCTCTACTGCTGTAACTCAATGGTTTTCTGTCCTAAACAAAACCTTTAAACCAAATATCTGCAAATCATAGTGCAGTGCAGATGAGCTGGAATTATTTCACTGCTTTCTTTTCCATCTGAGCTCTGCTAAAATTGCTGTTGCTATAGCAAAGATCTCCTCGTGTTTCCTTCGTTGACACAGGCTGCAAACATGTTTTGAACATTAAATATACATCTCATTGAAATGCATTTTATTATATTTCTTGCTGATTGCTTATACCTTTTAATAAGATTAATTTTTCTTCTATAGGAGTCCATAAACGTCAGTGGTGTTTTAGTCAGTATCTACACTGTGATTAATAAAGACATGATCACCTCAGTACTACCAGGGTGGTACTGGAATACATAAACCTTTTATTAATAACAGTAAAGGAACTTACAGCAGAGTGCATCCTCTGTGGATGTCAGGATTCAAAAACTGTTAATTGTCCTTTAAAATAAATTTAACGCCTGTAATTACAGAGCGAAAAAGAATTTGCATTCCTAACGTATTATGGTATTGTCATTGATTTAGGCAGGACTAAGGACACTTCATGATATTGGCCCAGAAATACGCCGAGCTATATCCTGTGACTTGCAAGATGATGAACCAGAGGAAAACAATCCAGAGGAGGAGGAAGATGTTTATAAAGTAATGTCAGAACACAACCATGTGAATTGTCTTTTGTATAATATGAGAGTAAAGAATGACCTTATCCTTGAATATTAGATAATATAATAATTGTAATACTTTTAAGCCCCTCAAATCAGAAAATATAAATATTTTATAAATAAGTATATTTTATGTATAAATTTATAAAAATGATAGTATCAGGACACTTGCACTTCTTCATAAATTTAGGAAGCAGTTCCTGCAGGGTGATTCTCCTGCTCCTAATACTTTCTCAGTAATTCTTATTTTTTCTTAAGCAAATCCTATCAAAAGGTATGACATGAACCTGAGATGAACCTTGCCATCTCAGATTTTGATAGTGGCAAGGTTGAGACTGGATTTAACCTTTGCACAGGTAGATAGGAAGAAGAGAAGGAAAGTCTATGTGAGCAAACCACAAAAGACACAGCACTGTGTTTTGTAAAATTAATGCATGGGGTTACATAGAGGTCAACTAAATATAAATGCCATTTCCAACCCCATGAGGGATATCAATAAGAATCAATTAGAAAAAAAATTAGGTTTCCTCTTTATGCTATTTAGTCCTAAATGGTGAACATGTAAATTTGGTGCTATAATCAGAGGCAGTCTGCAAACCATTTGTCAGCCAGCAAGAAAACTCTTTTTTTCCCAAGCATTTCAGAAGAAGCAGGTGTAAAATCATGCTTCTGCAGGAATTACAGCAGAAGCCCCACAGCTTGCTACTGTCTTTTGCAAAAAAGGAGGATGTGGCACTGGAGACAGTGCCTCAGCTGCCATCAGTAGATGCATTTCTCTGCCAACCATCATTACCTCCTGTCTTCTCTAGATTGAGCTGCAACTCAGACTGCTGTCATCCAGGACCCACACCTGGCTAGACAGGGAGGCTCCCTAACCTGGGTCAGGTGTCCAAGACAGCTGCATGTCATAGTCATAACTTAGCACCTCATCCTCTCTTTCACCATCCATTACACTCCCAGGGCTGACAAACAGAAACTCCTCTTTCTTGTGCCTCTGTGAGAAGAAAGAATGGAGGCACTGGAGCTGAATGTTCCCTTCCTGGGATTTGCTTGCAAGCTGTTGCATGGCACTCCATCCTGTCTGAGTGACACCTGCTCAAACCCGTGCTCCGGGACAGCAGGAGAGAACTCCACCAAAGCCTTCCCAAAAATTAAGCAAACACATTAAGTCTCTTTATAAGGAAGCTGGTGCATGTTCTTCATGTATGGGAATCTGGATTTCTCCTGCGTAATAAAATGTGGAGAAAGCTGGATATGTCACTTTTAGTTGTGTGGAAAAGAATAATGATCACAGCATACTGTTGATTTGACTCTGAAATACAATATTGTCATCACCACAATCACATCTCTTTCACTTCAGGAGATCCCATCTGAAGCATCATAAAATTAGAAAGAAAAATCACAGGTTACTTGAATTGCTACTTTTCTATGCATGTAGGAGAGAAAAATAAGTTGTCACTGTCAAGAGTATGTTCTGTTAAGGTATCTGATATAATTTTTTCTTTCTCTTCCCCTAAAACAGAGGAATGGTGCCCTCTTTGGCAATCACATAAACCACATTAGCAGTGACAGACGAGATTCATTTCAGCAAATCAACACCACACACCGTCCCTTACATGTCCAGCGGCCTTCAATCCCCTCTGCCAGCGATACTGAGAAAAACATGTATCATCAGGCAGGAAACTCTGTGTACCACAACCACCATAATCACAACTCGGTAGGAAAGCATGTCCCAAACTCAACAAATGCCAATCTCAATAATGCCAACGTGTCCAAAGTCCATGGAAAACACACCAGTTTTGGGAACCGTGAGCACAGATCTGAAAACAGTTACCGTTCACACTCCAGGACTGACCATGAGAAGCGTAGAAGGCCAAGCAGCAGGAGGTAAACTTAAATATGTCTTTGTTTTTAAATAAATTTATATATACACTATAGGAAACTTGAGCTAAGTGAAATTAATTTGAATCTTAATTTCTGTGGCCTACGGATGTATGAGCTGTATTTAAAATGTAGCTCTGATGAATGGGAAATGTATAAAGCTTCATTAGGGTTTGAAAGTAGCAGTTTTCTTTAAAGTGAAATCATTAGTTACAGCACAGACATTATAATCACCAAAAAATTTCTCTAAATGACTTGTTCTTAAAATATTTTTCTTATTTTCATGGCCTACCTGGATAGAACACGCTACTATGAAACATATATTAGGTGAGTTGATATTGTTCTGACATAACTGAAGAGGACAGGGAGTTTTTCTTCTTTTTTTTTTTTTTTCTACTTTCCTGTTTCTTTTCTAAATTAACTATATAACAATGCATATACTCAGTAACTTAAGTGACAATTTTAAGCCATTTTTTTTACTGCCTGTTCTGAAAGGACAAACTTCTGGTAAAGTTCAAAATTATTCAAGCCCTTTTGAAAGTCCAGGCAGGTTCCTGCTGTTTTCAACAGGCTAAAGATCACACCTGATTGTAGCCCTTGTTAAAAATTGACTTACCAAGACTAGAAAAACCACTGGTGTTAGCTTTGACAAATGTTAATGCGTACAGTTCCTTTTATAGGGAACCCAAAATCTTTCCTGGTCTTCTGTCTGAATATTTTCTAAGATACTTTTAAAAATATAGAATCTATTGTTTTAATTGAAGTGCATTGCTAAATTGATGCTCAGTGATGGTATTAATGTCTAGATTTGCATATCCATTTCAGATTTCTTTCTGAATACCTCAGTGAGAACTTCCTAATATTTGAGCCATTTGGCAAACTTCAGGCATTGGAGAGAGGCTGTTTTTCCAAATGACAATGTATATAATGTAAAAATGTCTTGAATATACTGGATTTCACTGAGCATCCTTTTATTGTTTTTCTATTGTACCACAAGGAAATAAAGGAAGGCCATATTTAAGAAACATACATCATTTATGTTCTGAACTGCACTGCTCTGCACTGCTGTAACACCACATTCTGAACTAGAGAATTGTTAATGCTTGTCTTTTTCTTTTCCTCTTTGAAGCACATTAAAAGAGCTGTGTGTAAAAGAAACAATATATAATTGATATAAATAGAAAAAAACTACTATTTGTCGCTGCTTACAGATCTGACACTGGTGATGGGCGCCGACCTACCATTCGCCGGGAAGAGCATGAAATCCAAGACTATTGCAATGATGATCATTATTTGGGAGAGCAGGACTATTACAGTGGAGAAGAATACTATGAAGATGACAGTATGTTGTCAGGCAACAGGTGAGGATATTTGTTAAATAAAAGTATTTGTTAAAAAAAAAAGGCATGCAAAAATATTTCAGTATTTTAAGTACATGGATGTAAAGGCTTCACTGAGCACACTCACACTGCAAATTCTCTAATGAACTTAATACTCCACAACTGCTGAAATGGGAAATGATCAGTAGGAAAGGAGGATATTCCAAAAATGGAATGTTTCCCTTCTACTGAATACATTCAGTAGAATCTCAAAAATAATCTCAACTTCTGTCCATTTTTTAAAATTTTCAAGTTCAGCCCAGAAGTAGAAGAATTTATTGTCGTTTTATCTTAGATCCATAAGTGCATATGTTCAAGTGCCAGACTTGCTTAATTCTCCTCCTCCTTCTCCTGCTGAACATTCACCAGCTGAATTCTGGCCAGATTGCACCCTAATCTACATCCCTTTGCTTTGCATAAAAACTGAGATTTGCATGAAAGCTAAATTTTACTAAATTTTCAGGTCATTAATTTTTTGTATGATAGTTAGCATCAAGAAACACCCTTCCAAGATCTGATTTTAAACATGAGAATATCCAGAATGTAACAGGCTTAAATCCATTTGGAGCTTCTATGCTCCTGCATCTTACCCACAGTTCTCAAGAGAGCATGGCAGGAGTAGAAGAGAGTATTTATTTTATTTTTTTTAAGCAGTGTGTGACTGAGATCTTACAGTTTTTCCTGTACTGGTAAGAATAAATTCATTGCAAATACAATATGATTAAAAATTTAACCTGAGAATTGACAATATAAATGTAATAGTAGAAAAGTATATGCCTTTCCCAAAATCCTAGAGAAACTGGATTTTAAATCTGAGTTGTGCAATTATAGAATGCAGTGTTTAATTATCTTGCTGGAGAAAGAGTAGACTTGAAAATCTTTTAGAAGGAAACTAATTTTGTAACTGTTTACAAAAACTCACTGAAAGACTATTTTCTTTATTGTTTTTTAATGCAGGCATAGATATGATTACCACTGTAGGTATCACTGCCATGACTCAGATTTTGAAAGACCAAAAGGTTACCATCACCCACATGGTTTTTTTGAGGAAGATGATTCACAGATCTGTTATGATACTAAAAGATCTCCTAGGAGACGGCTGCTACCTCCAACACCACCACGTAAGTACATTAAGGACAATTTTTTGCAAATCTGAAATAAGCCAAATGCATTCAGACAGATTCCAGTTTAAAAAGGCTTTTTTTAAAACTTGAATTTTAAGCATCTTATTTCAGATTGACATTGGTACTTTATTCTGCTATCTCAGGAACAATGCTTAAAATTCTATTTTTTCTGAGGGAGAAGATGTTTCAATTTTAGACAGAATTGGCATTGTCAACAGATGTTTTTTCCCGTTTCTTTAATTTTCATTTCTTCTCTTGCTTATATCTATCCCTTGGTTTTTCCTTATCTCGAGAACAATATTGCTTTATCTGCATTTCTACAAAATGTCATGCTTCTTATCTTGCAATTCTGTTTTTGTATGTTCCAGGCCATACTGCAGAGATTAGCAGTGCTAACCCTCTGGTGAAACTAGGCACAGACTCAACATTCTTGGGTTTGGTCTTTGACCTCTGACACTTCACAGGGAGGAAGTACTTTGGGTGGCACTAAAAGTGCAAAAGCACTCTAAAGCCTCTTTTTAAGGCTCTTTCTTGTCTCAAGTGTATTGATATAATTTTGTATCTCAGGTACAGTCTCAGACTGTTTAAAGCTACAGAAAGCTGTGGAAAAGGCAGCAGCAAAATATATTTTTATATAATAAAGGTAGCATTCTCTAACAGTACTGCCAGCATTGGATCCACACTTTAGGCACCCAGCTCCTTATGACAAGACTGGCAATGCTCTCTGCTGTTTGGCTTTCTGCCCTGAAGGGGCACAGGGGCAGAATGAGTCCTGCACCAGAGAGAGTAAACAACTCAGCTGAACAATAGTGAAAGGTACAGAAAGTTGCTGTCTGTCTTACATTACCAGAAGGAAAATACATCAGATGAAGGAGAGACTGTGAAAGGAGACCCCTGCACATTTTTCTACAAACTTTTCTGATAGCATAGGAATTTTAAGCCAAAGAAATAGATAGATGCTTTGTATATCCATTCCACAGATTGCAGGAGAAAAATTTTCATATAAAAACTGTCCTGGATCTGCCAATGAAAGTGTTTTGAGTGGAGGGTTGAAGGTTTCCTCTAACTGCAGTCTCAGAGATAAAGTTTTAATGACAGTCTTTGGCAGTCATTTATTTAAGAGGAAGTTATACTTTTTATCTCATCTGCGAGAAACTAGATTTGATATGCTATGATAAGAGGACCTGGTTCTGATCAAAGTTGCATAAGGTTAATTTAGGAAGTCCTTGATTTTCACCAGTGTAATGTCATAAGAGCAATCAGTGTCAGACCTGTCATAGCCATTTATGTAATATTCAGGAAAAGAGTTGAGAGGTTTTAGCAGCTCAGTATCTGAGCAGATTTTAAAAGAATCTCAAATCTATTATTTGTAACTAGTTTATGGGCTGTTTGGCCTGGGGAAGAAGCCTTGATTGTTTCACATAAAGAATAGCATCTGATTCAGTGCAAGTGAACATAACATCCAGTGCCTTGGCAGAGTACTGCAGTCAGTAAATTGAGCTTTGTGTCAAGCTTTCTGGATGTTTCTGTACCAAACTCATCATCACAGTGTTTGAGGAGCTTCCAGAAGTGTACTGAGGAATGATTGAGATTTTCTTTCAGCCTCTTCTCTGCAGAGAGGCATGTGCAAAGAAGTGCCTTGTTTTGGATGAAGGGACTTTTTGGGTTGCTTATTATACATTTTGTTATTGGGACATATAGCATATTAGGATCAGAAGCTAAGGCTTACATTCCTACATTCCTGTATCTGGGTTTGCCACAGAGACAAGGGAGAGGCAAAGTTTGCTTTAGTTGGACAGAATCACCTTGTGGAGGTGCCTATTTTAGTTCAGTGGCTCTTTGATTGTTAGTATCCAGCATGAAGTGTCTGATGATAACTGTGGGGTGTCATAACTCCATGGCACTTAACTTAGTACAGCCAGGTTCTCTCCAGTGTCCCACTCCAGTGCTTGCACTGTGAGGGTGGATCTGGATTCCAGCTGCAGTTCAGCATCCAGGCTTTCTGTGCATTGAAGCTGGCACAGGGGAATGATACCCACGTGCTTCCCATCATTCTGCAGGCTTTCAACAAGATCAGCTGAAACATCTCCACATCAGCCAAACATCTTGATTTAGTTCAGATTTCTACTTTTTCTTTTTTACCATGAAAGTGCATTTAGCAGCAGAGACCATGGATGATTGCTGTCCTAAGAAACAGAATAAACATCAGGAATTGACAACCTAAGTTGACTTGGATATGGTTTTACATATTACATATTGCTTCCAAAGAACTGGAGATGTCATATTTCCTTTGGGAAATCTGGTTTATTAGAATCAAGAGCTTGAAGTCAGAGCAGTTTATGGCAAAACTCTGCAGCTGAGTGCCAGTCAGCTGCATTAGACAAGCTTGTTTTCTGAAACAACTGCTTCCAATTCTGACATGTTAAGTTGCTTCTATGATTTCTACCTTGGGTTGCTTTTGCTTATGTGATTAATCTGTCCTTTATCTTATAACCAGCCACTTGCTTCTATTAGCACAACTTCTTTCTTACTGGAGGATCAGTTTTTTATCTGTATCATAGTTCACTCACCCTGGAATTCCAGAAATAATAGACTTTGAGGAAAAAGATTTTGTTTTTCTAATGAATTATGGTTTCCCTGTAGCACACAGACGATCTTCCTTTAACTTCGAATGCCTCCGCCGACAAAGTAGCCAGGACGACATCCCACTGTCTCCTAATTTTCACCATCGCACGGCTTTGCCACTTCACCTAATGCAACAGCAGGTAAACTCAAACCCTTCCTTAACTAACAGTGAATTACATCTTTCCAGCCTGTATGTTGCACTCCTGATTTTCAGTGTTGTTTGAAGCAGTGCTGGTGTATTCGTTGCTAGACAAAGGTTTCTCAAACATCCACCTTGTACAAAACACAGAATGAGTAGCTTGCCCCTTTGACTCTGAGTGTTCACAAAGAGTCTCCATGCCCTAAATTTTGACCAGGACTGCATAATACAGAAACTGTCTATTAATCTTTGCCTATCTCAGCTCCATTTGTGACAATTTGCAAGTACAAGATAGACACCTTCTGAGGCTCAGTGCCCAGCTGCTTGGCAAATGCTGATAGCTTCCTATCCTGTCCTGGACAGAAGGAATGTTTTTATA
Organism: Toxostoma redivivum; assembly: GCA_013397375.1. Taxonomy (NCBI): domain Eukaryota; kingdom Metazoa; phylum Chordata; class Aves; order Passeriformes; family Mimidae; genus Toxostoma; species Toxostoma redivivum. The sequence goes on from VXBI01002672.1 coordinate 732,331, forward strand.
TTCTGCTTTCTTTAATATATTGTACAAAAAAAAAGATTTTGTGTGATGAATAAAATGGAAAAAATACCATTTTGTTATGTCAATTTGCCAGTTTCAGTCCTGTTCCTCTCTTACATGGCTACTACACGTCAGAAAATGCTAACTTTGTGTAGCTGCTGCCAGAGAAATTGGTTTGAGCTAACTGCTGAAGTGAGAAATGAGTATGATTGAGTATTTTAGATCATTAACTTGTAAATTCTTCCCTTTACCAGGTGATGGCTGTGGCAGGTCTGGATTCCAGCAAAGCTCATAAACATTCACCGAGTCGCTCAACGCGTTCCTGGGCCACCCCACCTGCCACCCCTCCCAACAGGGACCGTTCCCCCTACTACACCCCCCTGATCCAGGTGGACAGGGCTGACTCCACAGAGCACATGAATGGCAGCCTGCCTTCCCTGCACAGGAGCTCCTGGTACACGGATGACCCCGACATTTCCTACAGGACATTCACACCAGCCAGCCTGACCGTCCCCAATGACTTCAGGCACAAACACAGCGACAAGCAGAGGAGCGCAGACAGCCTGGTGGAAGCGGTGAGTGCTGCAGGAACCCATCAAGGAGCCAGGAGTGCCTGTCTGTGCAGTTTTGGGGGGACACTTTTAAAAGCACATAATTAAATTCACATCAGTTCTCTGAAAATGGATTTTTAGTTTTTTAGCCACAAACTAGTTTTAGGTAAAGAGGGGAATTTATTAATAACTGTTGTGTAGTAAAGGGTTTCTGCTGAATCCGGATCTTCACATTAGTGGGAGATTAATCAGAGAACTAAAGATACTTCAGAATTTTGAAATTTAATTTTTCTAGATGAGCATCAGTTCTGAAGTATCCTTCCACAATGCCAATAAGGAAGTAATTTCTGTTCTTCTATTGAAATAAATCCTCGTTTTTGCAGTAATCTGAATAAAAGATCAAAAACTCCATGAATCAGTATACTAAATGTGGAGAGGAGAATAGCAACAGCAAGGATTGGTATTTAGGCGTGCTAAAGAATGCTAAGAATTCCCTTTTATATTAAAAAAGATTTGAAGATAAAGTGCAGCATTTCTAAATCATAGAATCATGTTGTAGCTTCCATTCATCACTTCCTTTCCACTGCTATGAGCTAAACAATACATTTTGTTGTTTTTGCAAATGGGAATTCAACATCTTTTTTCCACGAACTCTAAAGTACTGAGAGCATATAAAATTCTGTATTTCAGACAATTGTTCTAACTGCACCATGTGAGATGTATTAACTGTTGTCTTTAGTGTATCAGCCTGATAACTGATGATTGATGAAGGCTCCTGCCAAATTTCTAAGAAGTTTCAAATGCACTGCAGTACCACTTACATTATCACACGTCATGGTGTGCTTTTGAGACTTTTTGTTGTTGATTTAATTGTTATTTACCTGTACAGTTTGGCTGTGGGTTGCTCCAGTGATTGAGCATGGGCTTTCTAGTGCTTTCCATCAATGAGCAATGTTATGAGCTGTCTGGTTTTCTGTAATTCCACTGAAATTCTCCCTCTCTCCCCTCCCTCTGCCAGGTACTTATATCTGAAGGCCTAGGAAGGTATGCCAAGGACCCTAAATTTGTTTCGGCTACAAAACACGAGATTGCTGATGCATGTGACATGACTATTGATGAGATGGAGAGTGCAGCAAGTAACCTTCTCAATGGAAATATCAGCAATGGGACCAATGGGGATATGTTTCCAATTTTAAGCAGACAGGATTATGAACTTCAAGATTTTGGTCCTGGCTACAGCGACGAAGAGCCGGAAATGGGACGATACGAAGAAGACTTAGCTGATGAAATGATATGCATTACAAGCTTATAGTATTTAGCAAGGAAAATGTTCTAATAACAGAAAAAGTGCCTCATAGTTTCAAGATGCTAGGCACTAGCTGGAGTGAATAACAAATCTAAGTTTTGGATGAGTGATGTCACACCTCAAGGAAGCCATAACTAATACATTTATTATCTCCAGGTTGCCGAAATGTGAACAGAGCTGCAGTTGGTCAGACCTTCTCCCACAGAATCTTCTGTTCCTCTGTAGGAGTAAGGTTATTTTGAAACCAAGCAGATTGTGACAATCAGTTTTTTGAGGGCTAGAGCAGGATTCTGAGGTGTAATATCTTGCCTGTCTTTCAACCTTGTGCTGCTGTCCTTCCTAGTAGAGCAGGATTTTGTCAGTGACAATGTCTGTACAGGTCTTGCACAGGATTGTGTGGGAAACAGCAACATGAGATGAGTGATGACAACCAATAATGTCATTACCTCAGTGCTCAAAGCATATCAACTACCCATTGCATATCCATTCTAACATTGTTTTCAAACTTGCCTCCTGGTTTCTTTTCTTAATGCTCTTCTAAAATACAATTTGTCATGCTCTACCTGTTAGAGATCCTTGGAAAAAGAAGTTATATAAAGAATAATCTGTCATATGTAACATCAGTTTACATAGGAAAATATCATTCAGATGGTCTGTTTTCTGACTATCATGTTAAGGGCAAAATATACTGGAATAATTGCATTCTTACTAATGCACTTGCAACCAGGTTATAGTAGAATTAGATAAGATAGTTTGCTAAAAATTATATAGTAGAAAATATTGTAAATTAATTGTAATATACAATGATTTGTATTTGTAAAGAGATGTTCTATATTTTGTAATTATTGTACCGTAATTGAACTGCAGCAATATTTATGGACCCTAATTATTGTAACTCTCCACAGAATTCTAGATAGAAGTATTTTTACTTGGAATATATAGATCTATAGCATAAATATTTAAATAGAGCCACCTCTCAGTGTAAATCTCATTTTGGGATAAACTGTCAAGTTTGAACTTGGCAACAGATCAGATTTTTTTTAAATAATTGAGTCAAAAGAATGTCTCTGCAAAAGGGATGCACCATTGACTACTCAGTCTTATATTTGGAAAGGTAAAAAATTTAAACTCATTTCAACTTTTTTTTTTTTTTGACTGAAAAGTAAGCTCTAATTTTATTTTTGTAATAATCCCATGCAAAAAACCCCTAAACCCAAAAACCTTGGCAAGCTCACGTCAGGGTATTTGTCATGAGACAGTTAGTTGTGACAAAGTGTAATACCTACCCTAAATTGACACAGGAAATATCTGAGGCAGAAAGTACTTCACAGGTAAATGAAAATGCTTTACTTCAGTACTACATTCTCTGCTTGGAAAGAGAAGAAATGTGATAGTATGAGTCTACACAGAATCAAAAACCTCGATATAAAAATATATTATTTTATTGCCTCTACCCTTCTGTTGTTCTATGTGTACTATTTCAAAGATTTATTTTTATGCAATCAAGAGAGGGCTTCGATATTGTTCACAATGCAGTAAAACCCTGAAATGTCTTTGAGGCTGAAATGACCTTGGAGGATAATTAAAACACCCTGAAAGCTACTGTCTATTTTGTTAGCACTGGATAACAATGACTTGTTCTAACAAGTTATCTTACCAGGTTTTACCTGTAGTTCCTATGCTAGATAGCAATCCAGTTCACATTTTTACAAATGTGATGTTTAAAACATGTCAATAAATATTTTGTACATAATGACAGTTTCCTATGAATAGCTTACAGACTTCCTCTGAAATCATTCTTATTTCCAATGCCAGGATAAGAACTTAAAGGTTTGTAAATTATTTCTTGACCTACATCATTTTGTATTAAAACAAATGCAAAATGTTCTTCAAAATAAAACTGTGTAATAATTTTATTATACTTGGGAGTCCTTTTACTAATAATTTTTTACCAAGAAGTTCTAAATGTTAAATTCAATTTTCAACGTTATAAGAATGGGAGGGAATGTGTGCAATAGGGTATCACTCTGCAGTATCAGACTGTGCAAGTCTTTTATGAATGGTTGCTGTTAACCACAAAGAAATAAAGCAATTAGAGTATTCATGTGCAAAAGGGATTACTGCTTCCCTAGAGACAGACCTATGGAAACTATTAGGAAAATTTGACTAAAATACCCTGAAACATCTAAATAAATTTTCCATGCTGTCTTGGGAAGCTCTTGGGTAGGTTACCCAGCAATACTCACTTTTTTACACTTTCCCAGCTTGCAGAAACTAAATCTGGGAGGCCAAATTGGAGCTATCCCTGTGAAGTAACAATGAGTAGATTTCAAAGTTCTACCTACTGTGGTAAACCCACCTCTGATAACCACCTTCAAGGCAACTGAAGTTAAACTTTGAAAAAAAAAGAAAAAGGAAGAAAACAATCTCAGATTTGTATTTTGTCTGGTATGGATGTTTGATAGCATGTCAGGTCTGGCAGACTGAGCATAGTGACAGGATTTTTAATTTGTGATTTCTCTAAGGAAACAAAACAATCTGCTGACCTTGCTGTACTTTCATGCTCTTTGTCCTCAGCCTTTAATAGTATGATGAGAGACCTTTAAGGTAGATAAGGAATTTTATGAGAGAGCTGTTTGCAAAAATAAACAATGAAGGAAATTTAGTTGCAGACCATGTTCTATGTAGTTACTGGCTTAGGAGAGAACATTTGTATAGATTCAAAGAAAACTTGTTTAGTTTTACTACAGAAATATGTGGTAGCAAGTAATCAATATATGCAAAATTGTGTGGTAATTGGCACTCTTAGAATACTATCAGTCATAGTAATTAGTACAAAAAACCTAGAAGTTCTTTCAACAATTAAATCATCATTTATGAGACTCCAAATTCATTTATATATGTATTTAATGAGAAAAAATACTAGTAAAGAATTGAACACTGGTAAGTATTCTACAGTGAAGTAAATTCACTGAAAAAATGAATCTATAAAATATATTCATATTTGAACAGTGTCTATTTTTTGAGCTTGGCTGACAGAATTGAGACTAAAATTTATAATAGTGTAATAAGGTAGGTGAGTGTTCTCCCTCTTAATTTTAACTATAATATAAAAAGTATTTAAATACTTTATTATTTA
>VXBI01002672.1:737752-792588 GCA_013397375.1 Toxostoma redivivum
TATATTATATATATATTTATGCTTTTATTATTCCTCAAAATCAGTTTTTATGTTTATTTTATAGAAAATGCATATTCCAAGCCCACTTTTCCAGTGTTCATATAGCTGCCTAATTTGGTTGCAGACTAATTGAAAGCAGACACTTGGAAAGGATTTTAAGGTTGTGGTATACAAAATCTTACATAAATTAAATTTTACAAATACTGCTATATTCTGCTGCTTTTTAAAGCACTTCTCATACTGAAACAACTTGAGCTGTGTGTACAAAAGAAATGGTTTTGGTCACTTTTCTTTCTTAATCTCATTGTTCCCAGCCAGAGACCTCCAACTGCCTGGAGCATCTGCAGCAAGCCATTTCCATGGAGATGCTGGTCTTCTCTCTTGCAGTGCCATTGCTGGTCCAAGCCAAGCTGGCAGGTCTAGTAATTCTTGAATCAAACAGCTTTTACAGTTAACTGGTTTTGAACACATAATATATTATCTGTATATGTATAGATTTTATATCTGGGTAGAATTGGGAACAATCACGCTGTATTGTTTCGTTAAATAGGTAAAACTGGAATTACAACCTGTGTTCTGCAGTCCAATAAGGTGTAAAAGATGGTTAATTTTAGCTGTGAGACTGCCAGTGCTCCACAGGATGTGTTTAGAATAACCTAGACCTGTTCTAAGAACCCTTTAGCAGACTTGACTCTGATGGAAGTCAGTAAAATTTTTAACAGGAATTCAGTATCAGCAACCAGATACAACACAGGAGAAACTAATGGTAAATTGATGCTACTTAAAAGATTTCCCCAGGGCAACAAACCCTTCAGCACTGCATCGAAGGAATCTCATGAAGGAGCCTCCATGTTCTACAGCAGTGGGGCTGGAATTAATAAAGCAACTGCAGTTCACAGCAATGAAAATGTTTAAGTGTTTAAAAAGGGAGGAATCTGCAACATGTCTGAGGATTCTTAGAACTGCAAGAAAAGATGATGATGTTTCAGAAGAAATGCCTGATTATCTGATTTCTCAGTGCAGCAATGTCTCCTGAACATAAGATACCTAACCTTGCTATTTACTCCTCTTTTTAGAGCTTGGCATAACAGCAGAGGAGAGGTCTGTGCATGTTCAGTGGTAAATTATGTAAGCCACTGGCCAGTTAATCTTCTGTAGTTACATAATAACAATTCCCATCTTGCATGCCTGGAGTGAAAACCCACGTTGTAAATCTGCAAATGCAGGAACTTCAGTATCTCATCTTCCCAAATTGCTTCCCTTCTCAACTCCACAGGACTGTGGTAAGTCTCACCAGTGTATATAACTTAAAATATCCTTATTGTATTTCAGATGATGCTAGAACTTACTAAATACCTTTAAAGAAAAATCTCACAAGCATAAGTGCTGAGAAATAATTATTTGCCATTAGGAGGTACAGAATATACAGTCCATGCTTTTCTCAAACAGTTGCTCCAGATGAATCATCTCCTTAACTCAGCTAATCAATCACCTATGACGTGAAATATTCTTGTTCTTCCCCTCATTCCAAAAGAATGCATCACATACATAGAAAGGGTTTACCTGTCTCCCTTTGGAGCAGAGTTCACTATCATCTTCCATCTTCAGTGGTTTTGTTTGTGTTTATGCAAGTGCTCTAAGGAATTAAGTCCTTTCCTTCAGCAGAGCTTCCAGTCAGTGCCTTACAGAGAGCAGCACCAGGTGCTCTCTGCCTTAAACATCTGCAGTTGTCCCTCCAGCCAACATCTGAGTCAGCAAGGTTTTCTACAGTCTGTCAAAAAATGGTGTAAAATTCCTTTTTTTTCCCCTGAAAATAAGTAGGTTTAGTCTCTTTGCCACAAGTCCTGGGCAATCTTAGGCTATAGAAGCTTTTACTTTATGATTTGACATCTGCTTAGTCAGAAGTTACTTTGGGATACTTGATACAAAATAATCAATGGAATCAATTTCTTTCAGTGAGTTCAATTTCTTTAGTTTTTTTTTTTTTTTTAAATCAGAAATCAGATAATTAGTTTGACACCAAAAACAGCCATGAAAGCTCAGGTATCTTGGCTTAAATATCTGAAAATCTAAAAATCAAAGATTTAAGTCCTAACTAGAATATAGCATTGGTTCATGAATAAGATATTTGCCTTCTAATTTAAAAAGACCTCTTCCCATTTCATCAATATCTGACCTTATACAATTATTTAAGTAACATTTCATTTTAAATATAGTTTGGTTGTATTTTTTCTAAATAAAATTTGAGTGATAGCAAGGAACCATTCAGAATATTTACTGGTAAATACCTTTGGCAAATAATCATCTTGTCAAAACCAATTACTTTAAGGATGCTATACAAAGTGGTCTCCTACTGCTTAGAGTGGTGCAACTACATAAGCTGAAATTGTGAGCAGAATTCTACTAAGCTCCTTCTGGAAAAAAAAAAAAATAAAATAAAAAACAGCAAAAAAACCACAAAGAGAAATATCCATTTTCCAGTAGATTTTTATAAATATCAACTCCAGTTTTCCATGTTTTAGAAAAATAAGTTTCTGATAAATACACTGTATGTCTTCTCCCTGAATGCTATACAGTTAGAGACTACTGAGCTTAGTAAAATCTAACTTTGAGTGAGGATTTGTAAACCGTGCATTCCTTTCATAAAAACCACATTTGACAAGCTCTGAGCACATGCAGGTTCCTCCCTTTCCTATGAATTCTGATACAAACTAATCCAGCTCCTGAATATGACATACATTAAGTGCTTACATTTGCTTGGCCATTCTTTGCAGGATGTGGTGGTCACTGATTATCTGTTGTCCTGGGTAACAGTCTCATAGCAGTTAAAATTCTTGAAATAACATAATCATTTTCAAAATAGCACACATTAATCTCTTCCATTCCTTGTGCAATCACACGGTGTTTCTGGGACACGTGTACAACCGTCTTGTCATTTAGAAACAACTTCTCTTCAATGGAAAATTTGAATTTACCACAAAAGGTAATATTTAACTAAATTTGTGATTCTTGGAGTGTCTTGCACAGGGCCAGGAATTGGACTCAGTGATCCTGATTGGTCCCTTGAAACTCAGCATATTCTATGATTCTAAAAAGGAACTTAAGCCAGCTGATTAAAAAAAACAGTAGGTAGTCTAATACCAAAAAATTATTCAAATTAATAGTTATTTTAATAGCATATGTTGTTTAGTATATTATCATGTTGGCATATTCAGTATGAGATACCAACATGTGGATGAAAGCCTAAATAGCAAATGATATGAAAGGATGAGAATATTTATTTATCTCTGTGTTTCCAAGGTCTTGGGCTTATATACAGGAACATTTTTCTCCTGAAGGGATGGCAGGCCCTTAATTATATCTGCAGCTTTCTCTGCTATCATGATAGTTGGGGCATTCAAGTTTCCAGTGATAATACTGGGCATTATTGAAGCATCAACTACTCTCAAGTTTTCAACACCAATTACTTTTGTTTGGGGATCCACTACAGCAGTGCTGTCTGAAGGCTGGCCCATTTTACAGGTGCAGGAAGGATGATAAGCACTATCAGCTTTCTGCCTTATGAAAGCATCTATTTCTTTGTCAGACTGAACATGATTTCCTGGTTGAATTTCAGGCCCACGAAATTTTTCAAAAGCTTTTTGAGCAAAGATCTCTCTGGTCAATTTGACACACTGGCGGAATTCCCAAATATCTCTTTCTGTATAGAGAGAAAATAAGAAAATTGTAAGTACACATTTAATTTACCAGAATATGCAGAGTGCAAACAGAAAAAAGCAGCATTGCAGAAAAAAGGCTGGAAGGGAAGTCTCTTACTTCTTGCTGAAAGCCATGATAAAGCAGAATATTTTTCAAAGTCACAGATATTTACATCCACTGTGAACAAAACTGTCACTTATTATTGCACAAGCCCAAAAGGGAAGATGTGAACTATGAGGAATTGCACTTTCTCCTCAGTACAAAGAAGCAAAAGAAATTCATTCCTTCACAAGCAGAGGTAGTGATGAAACAGCAAGACATAGCAAATACTGAGAATTCTGACTTCAACCCCAACAGGGAATTCTTTCTGGTTTACACAGTGCTTTGCAGAATCACCTCTTTTCATACTAGTTGACTTTTATAAATGAGAAATAAGTAACAATGTACCAACCAGCACTTCTGAGCTGGTGTTGAGTAGGTACAAAAATCAGCTACTGAAACAGATGAGAAATAAGCTGACATCAGAGCAAGGAGAGGCTGCAATCACCTGTTGACAGGTAGTTGGGCTCAATGATGGGTTGGTCATTTGGGTCTGAACTCTTCAGCTTCAGCCAGCCCACACTTGTGCTCCTCATGGGTCCCACGTGGACCTGCAACACCCAGGCTGTACTTGTGAGACAATCCCACCAGATCTGCTTCCAAACTCAGCATGGCTTTTTTGTTTGTTTTTTTTGTTTTGTTTTGTTTTTTTTGTTTTTTGGTTTTTTTTGCAATTTAGATAGATTCAGCAAATGTAAACATTAACCAGAGATAGTGGAAAATACCACTGAACATTTCTCCATTTTATATAATCTCTTTTGTAAATATGTAATTCCATTGCAGGGAGGAAATATGCCTGTCACATCAACTCACAGCTGCTCTTTTCATTTCAAACACAACTATTCCAATTTAGTAGTATCAGAGCATTCTAATAAAATCAGAAACTGGACTAAATTATTATATCTCTGAAGGAAAGAGATTAGCAAGGAAAAACATGTATATTCAGTGACAGTTCCCCAGAATTAGCATTCAGATTTTTGGATCAAGACAACAGTCTAAAAAGGGGCTTGGATTTGTGCCAGTGTTTCTATACATTTTCACTTAAACCTCTGTCTAAATTGCACTGGAACAGGGAACACCTTGTTCCATTGCAAAATTGTGTCCTAACCCACAGCACTAGGGCACTTGAGTAGAGTGAATACTTAATTTAGTACTTGCCTTCTTTCCCTGAGATAAAAACTAACATAAGTTTGGTGGCAATATCAAGCAAAAAGGCTGTGTTTCTGCCCCAATGAAGGAGGTTAAGCAATCTATTTCATATTATACTGAACAAACTATTTTTTCAGTAAATAGCCAAATTACCAACATTTATAATGGAGCATAAACCTCTTTGCTAATGGCTACAAAACCTTACTGGAACATTCTCTTCAACTCACCTGGTAAGCTTCCATTGTGGAAGCAACCCGACCATGGTCAATCACCTGGGAAGGAAGAAAGTGGAACTGAATGTCGGGGTAAGGAACCCCTGGTTCACTTCGGATGAAACCACCAGATTCCAAGTGGGCAGTGGCTCCCTCACCTAGGGAGTGTAAAGGAGAGAGAAGATGCCATTAAATACCTCAGAAGAGTAACAAGTCCACTTGTTTTTAACCCTTAGTTGCACTGCTATGGTAATTTATATGTCCAGGGTCGACTGCAAGGAATGCAAATCCATTATGAACAGCTCGTGGTTTAAGTAGTGTGCATCACTTTCATCTGCTTTTTAATTCCTGGATAAATGTAAATATGCATAACTTTGGAAATCCCACTGATCTGAGAATGGGATGTTACAGTTCTCTCACTGGCAGGCCAAGGGTCTGACTGCAGAAGCACATTTGCACCCTAACAGGTGTGGTGGGAACTGGCTTCACATCCTGATATTCCTGCAGTGCTCACTCAGTGACGTGCACTCCAGTTATCCCATCAGTCACATGCAACAGGCAGAGCCATCCACAGTGCCTACCCTGAAGGGAAAGATGAAAGCCCTGCAGTGTGCCTTATGTTATTTTCATTTCTGTTTAAAACTGTAAATATTTACTTGCATGGTAAAAAGCCACATATACATAGAATAAGTTGCCAAACAGTAACATAATTCAGCAAGTGATGTGGAGCTCAACTTTGGCCAAGCTATTTAACTGATAACAAGGATTATATTTATAGATCCTTTTTAAGGTACAACTTACGACTAAAGTACTGTAAAATGCATGTGTCATTTTAAGGAAAGTCAACTCACATTTACTTGCAGGCCAAAAGAATTCTCATCAGAGCAACAAATTCTTTTGAGATAATTATATAGGAAACTCAAGTTAGTTGAAATGTTTTTATTGACATCGCGTTGATTTAGAATATTTTCTCCATCTTTTTTGCAATAGCTTTTCTTAGTACCACTGACTTTTAAAATTTAGAATTTTTCTTTGCATGAGATTTAGTAATGTTAAAAGTGGTATATAATAACTTCCTTCATTACCTAAGATATTAAAACTTTAAAATATTCTGGTGTAGAAGAAAAGAAATTGTTCAAATCCATTTGCAAGTTCCAGTAATTTCCCAGAGCATGAAGAAGATTATATATTAAGGCTCCTAGAATATAAAACTCACAGATAAAAGGCTTTCATAATTCTAAATCAGTCAGTGGTAGAGTGATTGCATACTTTGCTTCATACCTGTAAATTTCCAAAGCCATTCGAGACCAATCCTCACCATGTTAAGTGGCTTTTGTGCACTATATAGAGTAATAGGTTTGGTGCACTTTTGCTGGACATACACTTCCAAATGGTCCTGAAGGTTCTGGCCTACTCCTGCAGAGGGTAGAAAGGAGGGAGGGAGAAGAAAGTGAGAGGAAAAAAATGTTATTTCACACAGAACAATTACCCACCATGTTTCAAGCAGAGAACATCTTAAGTGGGAACTGAACCAACCCCTTACAAGGGCAGTGATGACACAGACCAAGGCCATGAGTCACATCAGCCTTTTGCTCATGTCAGAATAAGGTTTTACATAAACATAGCATAACTAGAATGAAAATAGAAAGTTAAATGGTAGATATATCAGTTCTTCTAAAATTGCCAGATATGGCTTAATACTGCGCTTACTTCTTTAGCTTTAAGGAAAAGTTCATATTATTTCTTCTATATTTGAGTATTTATGAAAGTGGGAGTTTATAAAATCTGTTGTGGATCAAAACTAATTCAAAACTTAATGACAAGTGTGATGCTTAACTATAATAATATGACTTCAGAAAGGCATTTTTCACTTTCAAATGTGGTGAAGAAAGAGTAGGAGTTTGTTGCTTAGTTCTAAAATCAATGTGTGTTTCCACTGATTTGTATAAAATTAATACATCTTTCCAGTGATAGGTAACAAATATGCTTTCAATGTGTTTCAGTCTTCACAACCTGACATAAAGAAAACTCAATTTCATTATTAATTTAATTTGATGGTTGTTCAGTTGCATCCATAGGAAGATAAAAGAAGAAAGAAACAAACTTACCAGGAAGATGGCAAACAACAGGGATCCCCAGTTTTTTTAGATCATCTGCATTTCCAATTCCAGACAACATGAGCAGCTGGGGAGAATTTATGGCACCTCCACTTAAAATAACTTCCTTATTGGCAAAAACCTAAAAAGGAAATGAGCACAAAAGCCCTAAGATTATTAAGCCTGAGCTGAATGCAAGCAGCATCAGGGACTGCTCTTTGGTTACGCTGTTCTGATCCAGATTAGACACCCTTCCCTCACATCTTCCTCATTTAAATGTATTCCTGTCTTGTCAGAATTTTCCACAGAGAGAAGGAATCAAGCTTTTACTTTGATCATTCCTATATTTATTCCCATCTTTACAATCCATTCAAACTGTATGGCACAGAAACACTGAGCCCAGCTCCTGTCCTACTTGCCAGGGGAACAGTACCTGTAGCACTCGGATCAGGCAGCTAAGCTTCTCTGCCACCTTCAGCAACCCTTTAGCAATTAAAACTGAAACTCCTAAGGAAGATTTGGAATTCACAGACATGGCAGCTCAAAAATTCTCAAGAACTTTTTTTTTTTTAATTCAACAAAGGCTAAAGTTTGACTTCTTAGCTCGTGGTAGTCCTCAAAAGCTGCTCCCCTCCCCCTTCACTAAACTACTACTGATAAAATTGGCTGCAGGCACAGACAGTCTTTTCATCAAATGGTTTGGTCTGAGCCCTGAGCTGGTCATGATACAGGCTGCTAAATTATTCCTCTGCCTTTGACTCAGTTTTAACAGATTAGCATGGAATACATATTAATTTGTAATCTTGTCCTTTATGAATGACACCTCAGCTATACAGGAGGAGGGCAAATGAGAATGTTGCTACAGTAACATCCAAGGGTGATAATAATAAAAAGTGTTTTCACACTACTTATCTTATATGGCCAACAGATGGCCAGTGCTGTTATCTTTTATTTGTTTTTGTTTTGCTCTGGGCAATCATTAGTATGTTAAGACTAACGAACACCGTATCAGAGCCTGTTGAATCAATACTTAGAGCTGTATTTTGCATGTTGTACAAACTCATTTAACTTATTTACATTTTCTATGGTACACTCAGAACTGGTACCAGTTTGTTCAGTGCAGCATTCAAATGATGCTTGCTCAGTCTAAACTCACTGCAAAGTCAGCACTGTAGTTATTCCTAGCCCACAGAAAGTTTTTCATGTCACAGCTAACATGCTAAGAGGAAAAAATGACTGATACACTTTTGTTCAGGTTAGTCTACAATACATTAAAACATTTTCATCCTTTATATGAAAATGTAAAGTATAAATATACTTTTCTGCTTTATTTTGAACTTAAAAACTCCAGGAATGTTCAGTCTACCTTTCCTATTTTTGTCAGAGGGCTTACTGGAGTCCTGGGAGATCTCTAGAACTTCAGTGTTAGACAAATAACAAGTCAGTGGCTGGTGAATAGGTTTTGAATAATTTTTGAATCAGGTTTTGGTGATCTTTTCACTTTGCTGACGACTGATGTAAAAGAGATTCTATCTAAAACAGACTGTAAAAACAAAAACACTTTAATGTAGTCAATTGCTTAATCTTGATGTCCATAATGCAATAAAATTATTAGGTCTTCCATCCTGACAGGTATAAAATTTTCCAGAAAGCAAAAGCAGAGTAATCCTGCAGTTCTGATGCTGGGGGAGGGAGGGAGGGAGAAGGGGGAGAAAAGGAAGGAAAATACTTTAAAGATGCATTTTGTACAGTACATAATGTAAATATATATTATTCACTATGTAGAATTCATACATATATTACTATGTATGAAAATTCATAGCAATTGAAGAATTTCACAATTAAATGGTCCAATATTCAGAAAGTCTTTGATTATGTGTAATTGGGTTTGCAAGACTTTCTTCAACAAAATTGATCTTGATAATGGCACAAGAACAGCAATTAGAGGTACTGTTTTTACAGAAATTTAATAGCTTATGAAATCAGTTAAAGGTTCTGCAAATTTTGTTTGATATTGGTAAAATGATTATCATTTGCAATCCACTTAGAAAGTAGCAGATTTGATCTGTGCTTTAGAAAATCAAAGAACAGATTATTTATACTGCATTTTAACTTCTGGCAGGTGCTCAGTCACAGAATTTGTCTGCTGAATTTTAGAAGGCTTACTGAACTCAAACCACCAGAATTTGTACTCAACCCTCTCTCTGATATTATTATTACACTTTGTAATTGTTTTATAATAGTTTGTGACTAAATAGCTTGGGTTATTAGCATACAAGCCCCTTTTAGGCAATATCCTCGCTACAGACCAGTCCATAATCAGCAGTTAAGGGAAGTAAGGATGGTTTAGGTCTTACAGAAGTCAATGGATTGAGAGAAGCATAAAATGAATCAATTATCCACAGAGTTTTGTAATGACAATTCAAGCTTCCTTCCACACAATCACATTTTCAGTGCAAGTTGGACTGAAACTGAGTAATATTCATTCTACAGCCAACCATAAGGCAAAATTTGTCATTTATCCCTTGAGCCATTCAGATTTCAGCATCTGGCTTTTACAGACTTTCCTCTGCCAGAACTATTTTTCAGAAACATTCCCATTGCAGCACTCTGGTCAATGTGCTGGGCTGGGGCAGGGTTGCACCACAGGCTCCAGTCAGACATCTTACACAACTCTCTGTGTAACATCAAGTTATGGCTTGTCCCCTCAGCTCTGGGAGATGGAAATGTGATGATGAAGTTAATCTCTAAATCAATACAACTGGAACATCATCTACCATAAAGTAACTGACAAAGAATCATACTGTAAGAATCAACATAACCTCTAAAAAAAAAAAAAACATTTTGCACAGTGAAGTGCCATTTTTAATAGACATTTAAAAAAATATATAATTTAGCTCTGATTCATGTCTTTCACACTGGAAATTGAAAATCTCTTACCTTTTTCTTTTGCCCATTTTTCACATACTCAACACCAATGCATTTTGTTCCTTGGAACAAGATTTTTGTTACAAGTGTCTTCTCTGCAACTGAGAAATTTGGGCGTGATATGGCTGGGCGAAGATAAGCACTAGCTGTGCTCCATCTTTGACCTACAATGTATATTTACATTAAACATCAAAACAGTCATGCTCAGTATGCTTCAGATTTTGGCCAATAACCACCAGGATGCTTACAGAGGGAAAGTCTTCATAGAGTTTATAGAGTTCAAAGCAAATGCGATTTGATATTAATTATTAAGATATTATTTTAACATAAAAAATTTCACAATGACATAATTTAATCGTGAATCAGCACTTTCCTACCACTGCAACTTGCAATGAAATACATGGCACACTAATAGTAAGCTGCTGAGAAATGAATAGAGTGTATATACAGAGTGCCATAGCTGGGTAGCAACCTAAACACTCAAACGGCATTCAGTGCAGATTATATGTCCATATTCCAAAATCAATTCTGGAGCAGAAATAGAAATTACTTGAGGAGACCCCTTTATGGTTTACCTCGGTGTATAGTCATGTCCATCCAGCCAAAGCCTTCCTGCTGATAGCCATTCATGTCATCTGTAAAGGGATAGCCAGCCTGCTGGGCTGCCTCCAGGAACGCCCGATGAAGAGGATGGTTTGTTTTCCCTCTGGACACATGCAGGGGGCCATTGCCACCTCTGTACCGGTCCGGGCCCAGTTCGTGTGTCTGTGCCTTCTTGAAGTAGGGCAGGCAGTGCTCGTAGTCCCAGCCCGCAGCCCCGAGCCGGCCCCAGCGGTTGTAGTCCTCGGCGTGCCCGCGGATGTAGACCATGGCATTGAGCGAGGAGGAGCCGCCCCACACCCTGCCCCGGGGCCAGTACATCACCCGCCTGTCCATGTGTCTCTGCGCCGTGGTGTGGTAGTACCAGTTGTATTTCTCATCGCACAGGTTGTAGGTTAGCGCAGCGGGCATGTGAATCTTCCACATCAGCCTTTTACTGCCCAGCAGGGTATCCCTGGGGCCCGCTTCCAAAAGCAGCACGGTGCTCTGCGGGTCTTCTGTCAGCCTGTTGGCCAACACACAGCCTGCTGATCCAGCTCCTACAATGATGTAATTGTAAGAGTTTGCCTTTTCAGAGCTCAGTGAAATTTGGAATTGTTGTTCATGGATGCCTAACGTGTTCTTTAATGTGTGTGCTTTAAACAGGCTTCCTGCTACTTTGTGCATCGCAGGACTGTGACATTTAAGTCCTTTCATTAAATATAACATCTTTACTGATAGTCAGTCTTGCAGAATTTCTCACAAAAATGCAGTGGTTTACCCTAGGAAAAAAAACGAAAGATACTAATTAAGATGTAAGCATTACTACCTCTAAAATGTCAGTCATTTTCAGGTGACAATGGTATAGTTTTCACTACCCAAAAAGCTAATAACAGTGGCAAAAACCCAGTAAACATTTACTGTCTTATTATTCTTTTAATGCAGTCTATGCAGCAGTCAAATGTACTATCCTATGTTATATGTAGTCTGATTTCGATTTGCTTCTCATTCCTGAGACAGAAGAACATTTTCAAGTATTTGCCAAACCCATAAGAGGTGGAAACTTTTGCATTCCTTGTAGTCTCTCTTTATCTACCTCTAATAGGCAAGAATTTAAGAACAACAATTTCAAAAACTTCTCTGTAAGTCTGTGACAGGGATACCACACAAAGCAATTCACAATGGAAATTATGAGTATGCTCACTGCACATTCTGCCATTCTCCACAAAACAAGTGTGTAACAAACTCATTTCCAGCTATCCCTAAGGTGAAAACTGCTGGATTGGCAGGTGTGTCTCCTAACACAGGGAAAGGCAAAATCTGTTTATCTGTGCCTTTCTACCTTGCTACTAAAACCAGATCGTGCAAGAGTGCTCTGAGTATAGTTACAATCTAACACCACCAGATCCTTAGGCTGAGTAGGATGGCAAGATTTTTACTTTCAGAGAAGCCTGTGAGCCTTGGAAGTACCACAGGTTTAGCTCTGTGTCACACTGGTTCAGGCACAGGGACTCAGTGCCACATTTTCTGTGTGTCACAGGTCCTCATCCTGCTGGCCAGGAGGGGCTTCTCCTGCTCTCTCCCCCTGAAACCATTCCTCTGATCTAAACAATTAATGAAATGGGGTATTCTTGCGACTGCAAATAGTATTTCTCCCTGGCCCATGACTGCTGTCTAAGCTGTTGTCCTGTATTCTGGAGACAGCAACTTATCCAGGGTCCATTATACTTATCTTTTCCAGTACTGCCCAGCTGAAAGAGATAAACAAGCATTCTCCAGAAATATATTGAATCCTCTGTAACAAAATTAGATGTGAATTGCTGCTAAATGTTATAAATTTTCCATGTAGAATTATAATTTTATGTACAATATCATTTGCAAAAGTATGTTTCTTTACTTTTGGGGAACAGATGGGAGGAAGCATAACTCTCTGACTTTTCTTAGGAAAACCTGTAATAAACTTGTTTGGGGCTGTACAAACCCCAAAACTTGCAAATGAGCAACCAGCCATGGAGAACAATTTGTTGTGTAAAGAAGAAAAAAGATGCTGGGGATGTGTCTGAGCCTAAAGTTCACACAGCTGATTCTCCTCACATGGATAATCCAAAATTGTTCCCAGCTGAAGATGGGGACGGTGTCAGGTTTTTTTGCTGGTGAAGCCCTATCAAAGGATTCTTTCTTGAAGAAAAGGGTTTATGAGGTTCTTGCAATGCAACAGAGGATGCAAAGGTAGAGAGGTTTTTCTTTGTTTTGGTTGTGATGAAGAGGGTTATGCTTTTACAGTGCCTGTGTTAAACCTGCAGAATTGGTGGGCCACAGGACTTTATTGATCCAGGAGCAGCATAGTGGTAGAATATGGGCCTGGGCCCTGATAATCTGGGAAAGATACTCTGTCCCAGTAGGAAACTATAGTTTTATGGCCAACTACTTCTTGCAGCAGTTGTGTTAAAAGGAAATAGGTAGAAGTAGGGAGTTTTATACATTGTGATCCTACTGGGATGCTCTGTACTCACTACCAACAAAAAAAAAAATCTTTTGGACCTTA
Organism: Toxostoma redivivum; assembly: GCA_013397375.1. Classification (NCBI taxonomy): domain Eukaryota; kingdom Metazoa; phylum Chordata; class Aves; order Passeriformes; family Mimidae; genus Toxostoma; species Toxostoma redivivum. The sequence continues at coordinate 751,060 of VXBI01002672.1, forward strand.
CTGGATGTTACTGCATGCCTTTATCTGGATTCCCCCTACATCATGACCTCTTTATGAACATGTAGTAAAATGTTCCTCAGTAATCAGGGGGCAGACTTGCAGAAATGCATATGACAGCAACATAAAATACATACCCTGTATTGCACAGTAGAGCTTCAAAATCTGGAACTTGTTTTTAAAAAGCTTGTATTTCTGAAGCTGATATTCAGCAGGGCTTATGGCTGGTAGTTGCACAAGATTGAGGAGAGCAGGAGAAGCTCAGCAGGAAAATTCCATTGCTAGAATATAACAATACAGCTAATCATACACTGGTTAGCTAGAAGTGGGCAGTGGAATTCTGAAACCAGGTGTTAGGGCTCCTTGTCTCCTTGTAACACATTTCTGAATATAGTATCAGGCTGATGTAACCCATGGGTACCTACAATTGCAACTCTATCTGGTGTCATATATAAGAACAGACTTTAAGGGACTGGTAGACTTCTATCCTTCTGTCTGGGATAGAAGGCTGAACTGCCAACCAAGAAAGCTAAATCTAATGTTGCTTTTAAATAACTTAAATAGTATATTTTAAATCTTCTCCACCATATGTTTTTCAGCTAAATAGTTAGATTTTATTTCAAGGTTTTCTTTGCATTTTGTTGTTGTTTTACTTCAAATGGAACAGGACTGGTAGAATAACATCTGAGAGAATTTTTATCTTGCAAAGAGAGCCGGGAGTGAAGTCAGTCAGCAGTGTCCTGGCCATAATAGTCAAGTGACTTTGACGGTCAGTCAGTAGATGATTCACAAAGCTTGGCGCTTTTGAGTTCTGAAGTGCAGAGGTCAAAAATTGAATCACTCTGATTTAATATAAAACTAGCACGCACGTTTTGATTGAATGGATTAAAACTAAAATGCTAGTTTCAATGTGCAATTCAATTCTTTATGACATATTGATCCACATCTACTCTGCTCTTTCAGTGGCCCTTCTGCATGAGCACTATCCTACCCCATTTATTCTAAACTGATCCTGAAACAAAAAAGAGAGGGTCACTGTGCCTGAAACACTTACACCCTCTTCTGTTGATAGAGGAGAAACAAGAATATCCTCTTTGGCATGTGTAAAATATGACCCTCTCCCAGAGATATCCACAGCATAGACCACATGAATGTAGCAGAGCAATGGGGCTTTGTGAGGACATTAACCCTTCGTGTTACCACCAAATGCTGTCAGGCCCGACTGTGTAAAGTGCAGGAGGAAGAGCTCCTCAGGCTAAAGCAGATCTTACTTTTTGTTTGTTTTTCCCTGCTGCAGGCTGTGTAACAGGTTTAAATGTATCTGCTGCAGAATGTTTTGGATTAACTTTCCCTTCAGTCCTGCTAGGGAGAAAGTTCATTCACTTTCAAAAATCCATTCACTTTCGAAAACTTAGTGGCGAGTTTCATTTCCAGCGCTGAAAGTGTTCAAGCCGACTTACCTCTCCGCTTCCTCCTCTGTGCACAAGCGTGTCTGGGAGGTCGGGCGGGTCCGGGGCTGCTCTGGGGGCTCCGGAACCGGCCCGGGACCGCGGCCGCTCCCGCCCGAGCAGGACGGAGATGGCTCTGTCCCGGTCCCCTCCGCAGCACGGGGCACCCGCAGGCCGCGTCTGTGTCAGCTCAGGCCGGGGAGGCCGCTCGAGTGTGGGGGCTGCCGCCGACCCTCGGCAGCCGCCGCCCAGCCCGGCGGGCGGAGCGCGGGGTGGGCCCTGGAGCGCGGGGCCGCGGGCGGGAGGCGAGAGCGGGCGGCGGGGAAGGAGCGCGGCTGGCACTTCCCCCCGGAACGCACCCTTTGGCCGCTGTGCAGATGTGCCCCAGCGGCTTCGCGCCGCTTAGACAGCGCCCAGAGGGGCAGCGGGCGAAGTCCTCAGTCTCGGCCATCCCGCCGGAGTCCCCGGGCGTCTGCGCTGCCCCGCCGGGACAGGGCTGCCAGCTCCACCAGTGCCACCAGGACAGGGCTGCCCGGTTCCCCCGGGGCAGGGCCGCCAGCTCCGCCGCGGAACTCCGGGGCGCGGGGCAGACCCAGCCCCGCGCTGAGTCGACCCCACTCCGCCCCTTCCCGGAGCGCTCCAACTTTTCCACCCCGCTCTCTGTAGGGCGGAAAAAGACGTTTCCCCCACGCTCGGCTGGGAAAACGCTTTCCCAGTGGGAGCAGTTGGAGTGCAGCGCGGCTGGGAATGAAAGCCCAGGTGTGTGTCCCCGCTCCGTGCCCGGCACTGACCGGAGCTATCTCTGTATGTGTGAGCTCTGGGCGCAGCGCTCGAGGGCAGCCCCTGAAAGCTGAGCTGGAACTTGCATTGAAGGCTTTAATTGTGGTCCATACCTGTGCAATGCGTGTTTCCAGGAGAAAGCCTTGGCTTGGAAATGAGAGCAGCGAACGCCGGGCCTGTCTGTGGTGACTGATTCCTTACCTCAGCAGTGATGGCTTTCGGGTTTGATTATCACTGATAAGACTGTGTTCAATCATAATTCTGAACAGTGATGACTTTCAGGTTTGATTATCACTGATAAGAGTGTGTTCAAGCATAATTCTGAACAGTTTCCCACTGCGTGGGCAGTGTTCCTGTGGAACTAGTAGTTCCACAATATTACTCAGAGAGGTTACTTCTCTATTGGCTTTGTCCTCTGAGTATCTTCAGTATGTGCTAATGTAGCGCGTGTGTGTTGTTTAACTGCATTAAAACATGCTGGTGGTGAGAGCATCTCCTAAAACTGCCTGACAAACAGCCAGGGATTGGTATTGTGTGAAGAGTCAGTGCCAGTCCTGGGGGTAAACCCAGGAGTCTTGTTTACCTTTTCTGAATGCTCATGGCAGAACAAAGCTGATATAATGAAGACAAATCAAGATTATTGTGACATCTTTTTTTTTTCCTGACATCATCTAAGGGTAATGGTCTCTGCTGCAATATCTTTGATCTTGATTGTAGATGCTGGATTTTTTTCCCAAGTTCTTCCTTATCACTCTTCTCAGAATGTATTGAACCATTAATAATTTTCTATCTTAATTACTTCTTAATGTTTTTGTTCTTAATCAGATATAAGATAAGGGACAGTCTCTGGGGTGTTGGTTATTCACACTGAAACACCACACTCCAAATTTCTGAATAATTGTTCACTAATAGAAAAGAGTAATTGTTCCCTGTGGAACTATGAGTAAATGTGTACTTGATATAAGTGGTCTTTAATCTTTGCAGTGATTAAGAATGCTTGATACCAAACTGATGTGTGTTTGCAGCGTTGAAATAATTTTGTACACTTTCAATGCTGTTATTTGGTAAGCAAATAAAAAGTCTATAGAAAATATGCACTAAATATGTATAAGAGTATAGAAGTTTCATGAAGTAAGAGCGTAATTTCAGCAGTTAAGTAGGGGTAGATGTAGAGGACAAAATTTTAAGTGTGTTAATTGTTTGGAAAAATAGAGGAATTTCCACTTCATTGTGAGGGTTCCTGCAGGTGTCCAGTATTTAACTGGTTTAAGGACTAGAAATTGGTGATGATACCGTATCCTTTGTTACCAACTGAATCATACATATGGCCTTTAAACAGAAATTCTGAGAATTCTGTGAGAATTCTGAGAATTTGCTATTTTTAATGCATGGATACTTGAATATTTATCATTCTCAAGTCAGTATTCATTGCAAACTAAGCTGAAACTAGTCATTATTTCCTGTTGCAATATGTGTCCAGTATATTCAGCAAATTTTCCCCTGAATGTTTGCAAAAACCTGGGAAAATTAAATGTTTTGGTTATTCAGATGTTTGAATGTTAAAATCCTGTTAAGATGCAGATGATTTCAGTCTTAGGTGACTTTATATGTACTGGCCTTGGCAAATTTTGCCTTCCACCTTCCTTAAGTTTTACGCTAATACTGCAAGGCTGGAATTAGTTACTTTGTAGCTCTTGCTCAGGGTAAAACTAAACAAAAAGGAAGAGGAGATGAGATATCAGGTTGCAGGGGGAGGTACATTCCAGTAACATGGCAAGCAGCAGATTCAGACTGACACGCCTTATTTCTTTCAAAGTAGGGATGAAAATTTAAGTAAATTAAGAAATCAACAACTCCAGTATTGATGATTAATCACTTTGCATTGATTTTTAGTACACTTTCTATGTATGGACATTGGATATAATAATTTCAGTAGTTCTGTGTGCATATCCTCTAAATTCTATTAAAATACACGTAAATACCATATATCACTAAATATTATTATGATAACTGATGACAGCTTTTAGAGACTTGTTTCAAAGTGACTTTTTTCTCTTTTAGAGCTCCTCACAATCAACTCAATTGGAGGATGTTTTCTTCTTGCTGCTCTACTTGTGACTGAGTCTCATTGCTGTGGCAGCTCGTGCCATCTCAGACTGAGGTAAGAGTTCTCACCTCCTTGAGCTTTTGAATTCTGTAGAGTTTTGCTGCAAGCATCCTTTTAGATAAGGTCACCTGAAAGAGACTGCCTTTTAGGTATTATTGCAATAGGAATGCTCTCAAGTTTGTTCAGGAAGCTCCAGTTTCAGTATTTCAGTTCAAATCAGTGCAGTGCTTTTGCAGCCAGGTGTGTTGTGTTGCGTTGCAGGGTGGTTGAGGAGTGCAGCCTCGCTGCCCTCAGGTGGAATGAAACTGGAAGATGTGCTGGCTGTATAAAACTGCAGCTAGGTCTTTTGGGTGTATAATACTGATTTTTGTAAAATAGGGAAAAAAGTGGACTCTACAATGGATAATGAAAAGCTAACAAGACGTTGTGATGGCAAGTACAGGGCAAGAAAAAAATACTGCACTTGCAAATTCTTAGTCTTTCCACTGAATAAAATAATTTATTACATAAGATATAAACAGTGAGTGTAGTTTTAGTTCTTCATTTCACTTTTATCCTAATGATCACTTATATAACAACTTCATCGCCTGCTAACATTAGAGTAGGAATCAGAATATTACATTAAACCCACAGCTGCACTCTTCAACTGTTGCTTCTGTGTGCGTATTTCTGGAATGAATCTTGGCTTAAAATGGTCACGTAATATTTTATACTTTAAGGTCCGACATTGTGCAATTTTAATATACATAACCTGTATAATACAAATACAGTTACTTTGGAGATGACAGTGCTACTCTGTATGCAGAATTCAATGCATACAATTCAAAAGACAAAGGGTAGCTGAAGTCAAGTTAATTCAGTAAGTTTTTTGATTTTTTACAACACTTCCAGAAAAATCTCAGTTGAAGTTAGTAAAATACAAAAAATATGTATCAGCAGAAGATCAATTCGTGTGCACTGGAAAAAAAGGGCTTTTGGGGAAAGGAATCTTCAGTGAAGTTCCTACAGGTTCCTCTGCAACCACCTCCATTACCACACAAAGGCAGCTCGCTCCCGTAACATCCTGACACCAAAACGCTGCCACTCCCTCTGGTATATCCACAGCTCCTGAGTTGTGTCCAGACAGGCCAAAACTGCACCTCCTTTCCAGGCAATTAAACGTGGGTCCATATCCTAAATTCAAAACACAGATAGCACACGATCATTGGTCTCATTTTGCACAGTTCTCTAAAGTTGCATGCTGTTTTTCCAACAGTATTCACCAGTTAGAATCTGGTGGGGTAGGGAAGGAGAAAAGTTTTTCAGTATTATCCAGGAAAAAATAGTGAGATAAAAATATTTAATTGATATTCAAGATGCTTTGAGAAGTCATTTTTTGTTTCAAGATTCTGTCTAGGCACATCATGAAAATCTTGCCTTCAGTAATGGAGGTTCTGAAATAGATGGAAGCATATTTACAAGTTTTGCCTGATTAATGGCAAATGAAAATTAATCTCAATGCCTGTTTTTCTACTATCTTGATAATACTAAAAAATAAAAAATCTAAATTTCTTACTGGGGAGACAGGTTACCTTCATGGGCCAATATTAATTGCTTCTTTATGAACAGCGCCTTGAGCTAATAAACACTTCAGTGCTCTGTACCAGTCACACTCTTGCTATGCCTCTAACTCCATCTCTAACTAGCCAGTGCTATGTTATAGGCTGAAAGCTCCCTTAAATCTCAAATATTCAACTACTCTGGGATTTTGAAAGAATTTATTTTCTTTTAATTTTTTCAAAGATTTTAACCACAGTTTACTAACTACTTAGCTATCAGTTAACAGTTACCTTAGGCCTTGTGATGACCTCAACATTTTCAACAACTCTTCTGAAAGAAGGTGGCATTTTGTTGAGAATTCGGTGTTGAAGAAACTCTTGAGCTTTATGAAACATAAGGCCTCCTCCTACTACTAAGATGGAGCTGTACATCTTCTTTTTTGTATCATCAGATGCTGAAATGAATGAATATATAGAAATATATCTGTTTTTTAAAGTTAATATGGCTTGTATTACAATTAATTTAGTGCAAGTCAAACCAGATAGAAACTGATGTTTGCTTTTAAAATTCTTTTTCTAGTCCTTGGACAGGTAGCTCAAGAAACATCAAAAAAGATGCAAGCATAAGAAACAGTGCAGCTACTCTCCAGGTGATAAAACCTAGAGACACATCTTTCTTTGGTGAAATATAGGTGTTACATAAATCCACCCTGAGGTCTATTTTACAGACTTGTACAAAGGTAATTCTTACCACAGCAGTCGATACTGTGAAGGATGGCTTTGTCCAGGCCCAAGGCTTTGCCTTCAAACTGAGAAATAGCAGTTTTCCTGGACATGTGTGCAGTCAGAGGTTCCTCTGAATCGTTGCCAGGTATCATACAGTCACCCTGGGAAGATCCCAGTTCCACTTCTTGTGGATAGATCCTCTCTGAAATGTCTGAGGATTGGCCTCTCAATTCTCCCTCAAATGCACCAGGCTTTGACATAGACTTTCTGTCAGCTGTAGCTTTTGCAGACTTCAAAATGAGAAAACAATTTGAAATATGAAAAATGCAAAAAGGTCACAACAGGTTACAGAACAGTGCAAATACTTAACTAAGCACCATTGTACTTCCCTTTGCCTTTTTGCACAGGAAGGTTAAGCCCTGCATCATTATCTCATCTAATTTTCATTTTAATCCTCATGTTCTAAGTAAGGGCTTATTTTGAACTCCATCAGATTGATCAATGCTGTAATATGAAGCCTTCTTAGACTTTAAAAATGCAGACTTCTAAATCAAGAATTGTTTAAGCATCTGTAACTACTTACTTTAATTTTTTTCTTTAATACTCTGACCAAGGTAACAAACTCTGGTTTCTGAGATGAGTTGATGAGTCCTCATTTTATTCCCCAGTTAAATGATAGTTAATGAAAAATAAAACCAGCAGTCACACACCTGCTCCTGCTTACTTTGTGTGGCTAGCAGATAATGTTCATCATGAGGATCCTCAGGGTCACCTTGTGACCTGTGCTGCAAAATTGTCATTTTTTGTCCAACAATTCCAAAAGTTGCTGGGTAAAACAGAGCCATGGGTGCCTGAAGAGAGATTTGCCATGGTTTTACTACAGTATTCTTTCTTTTGGCATTTATTACAGGTAAAAGAAAAAGTCTTGTTCTAGTTCTCTCACAATTCAAAATTAAACACAGGTATTTTTTTTCAGGTAGTTTGCAAAATACTGGAGTATCTTCTCGTTTTTATAATTTAAAAAAAAATCCCAACAAATAAAATACATAAATTTCTTTACAGATTTAGCATTGTACGATAAATAAGTACTCAAATGCAGTTTGTTACAAAATTAGAAAATTCAATGGTGAGCTGAAAAGCTTGCAAAATTAACATTAATGCTTTGCATTAATGTTAAAATAATTATAATAATTATCTAAATATGATAATGATCATATTTAGATGAAGCAACAACAATTGTGGCTAAAGCTTAGGAAGTCTTGTGCATTCACCAGTGCTGCACTAGGCCCACTCATCCAAATAGGAATTAACTTAATCTACAAGCACAGTTTAAGAACAATCCATAAATCACATGGGCTTAGTAGCACTGGACTGATGCAAATTGAAGCTCTAAGACTGAATGTTCAGTATATTTGTAACTTAATTTAAAAATCACCTGTAATTTTTCATCCCCTAATCGGAACTGGTACAATAAAGCTGGAGAATCCGGATGCCGAATTTGGAACTCATGATCTTGCAATCCAGAAATATCCTAAAGTCAGAAACAATGGAAACAAACAAAAAATATTTATATTTATCAAGCTGCATAATCTATTTAACTACAGAAAACAACAAAAAGTAACTAAAAAACCCTCTTTTCTAACACTATGGATTTTATTAACCTGTTCTTGAGTTTTTTAAAATCTTTTCCATGTAGTATGATGTGTCACACAGGTTTCTACATGCCTAAGCCTCTACAATGAGGGTTCTGCAGGAAGAAGAGACCTGCTTGCAGATCTTACAGAATTGAAGTTGAAAACCAGCAAGTATACAATTATTATCAGCTTCTTCCAGCAATAATAACAAAGAAATTATCTTTCTAAGGGCTGGGATTCCTTTCAGCTAGAGGAAAAATAAACCAAGTTACTAGACACTTCAGACATTACTGAAAATACATCTTTTGCCAGTATTCTCCTGAGTAAAATATTTACAAATGACTTGGACTCACAAAAAGGCTCACCAGAGTAACATTCTGTAAATGAAAAAAAAAAATTACTTGGATAACACACATTTGCCCCTTCTCACCTGATCTAGATGACAAAATGTCTCCTTTAGGTGCTGAAGCAGCAGGCAATCCAACTTATTAGTTAACTGGCAGTCTCTGTATGGGAATCCTGCTCGTTGCATAAGCCAATAAAAACACCTTGACACATCAGATCCTCCATATGCAAGGCACAACCTAAAACACAGAGAATAAAAAGGTATTTTTACGTATTTGCTGAAATACTGGCTGACTGCAGTGATAGGGAGAGGAATGCTAGGAAGATTTTAGACATGCTGGAATCCTGACTTCCACAGAGTTTGCAGAATACAGTATTAGTTCTGATCAGTTTTGTCTTTCTTCTTTTAAAGATAATTCTTTAAGGTTTATATTGTAACAGTTGACTCTGTTAAACACCTTAGAGTAAGAAAACCCCTATATTTATAGAAATTTTGTCTCCTTTTAAAAGTCAAATCTTTAGTAAGCAAATAAGTCCATGATTATAATAATTCTGCACACTCTTAGGTACCTGGTGTTGCGGTGGGAAACACCATCTTCTACACAGCAAACACTTGTCTTCTGATCTCCCACATCTACAATACATGCACTGCTTAAACCACTTCCAAAGGTAGCACAGACAGACTCCTGATGTACAATAATTCCTAGCAACATGAGAAAAAATTATATTCAATTCATACCAAACTTTAGTCATGTTGCTGACATTTAAAGAACATTTTAATGTCTTTTAAAGATCTAAATATAGCCTGACTCTGCACTGAAAGCCTGTATATGTAGTGAAGATGGGGTGAGGGGTACTTAAGAGATTTTTTTTGTTGGATAAGGCTTTAAAAGTCCTGAAAAAAAGCTAAGAGCAAGGTCAAATGATCCTTTTTCTACAAGATTAAAGGTATTGTCTCCAAATTTTAATTATTTTTTTTTATCTGGTAATGTAGAGTCTTGGCTACCTGCTGTACATGAAGTATTTTCCTAATTTTTTTCTGGTTGTAATCAAATAGCATTATTATTAGCATTTCAGGTATGGTCTTTAAATGGTTACAAAGTAAGGTTGAATTTGACCCTCTGTTTTCCCTACAATCCACCTTTACAGAGTACATTTGTGTCACAAACCCATACTTAAACCTGGGAATTACCAGAGATTCCAGTCTGTCCTTCTAGACAATCATGCATTTTAGAAACACTTAAGAAATCAGACTCTTGCTACTTTTACCTCAGCTGAATGACAAGTCCACAGCTGGAATGCATAATGGCAAACCAAAGAACTTGTTTCAGTATTAGCCAACCATTTTGCCCCTTTAAAAGAGATGGCACCATTGTGACTGGCAAAATATGACAGTGCTTGTCCCAGCTAACCTGGGATTGATGTGACAAAATGTGCCTTAAAAGAAAAACAAAAAAAAAAAAGAAGAAATTTTTATTAAATTAATCATTAAGTACATGCTTCATTATGGTTTTTACCTGAGAAGCCCATCTTCATTAGGATCATATTTACCAGTTCTTTCACATGTTGTTTATTATAGATGTCTGGAATTAGTAAAATGCATCTGTAGTACTGAAGACAAGAAGAGTAAACTAAAGCCAGCTCTCAAACAAAGTTTGATATAAAACTTATTTAAAAAAAATCAAAATTTTAGGAAAGGAGAAGGTTTTTAATACTTAAAAAAAAGTGTTCCAAGTAAGTGCCAAGAGTCTATAGCAATTAAAATGTTTAAAAGTATATCAGGCATGAGACAAACCCCTACCTGACAAGGATAAGAAATTATAGAAGTATTAGGCAACCCTTCCCCCGGTGCCCCTTTCCAGTCAACAAAAAAACCCCAAACAAAGACTAAGACTGTGAAATGTCTATCATGGGATTTCTAAACATCCTTGTTAGAAGTTCTATCAAAAGGTTTTGTTCTTAAAGACATGGGCAAAATTCCAGATGAAGTCTTGGGAACCCTGCTCACCAGCAGAAAGAAAGTATTTATGAAGAAAATCACCAGTAAGAGGCTACCAACAACAGCAAGTTGCTTTTCTTTTACAGTAACACTTAGAGGAGTGGATACAGCCCACACCACAGAAATGTGCTGTTCACAGCTCACCTTTAGGTCTTTCAGTGGTATTTCCAGGTATTTTTGTATTGCATGTGACCATATAACTTCCAGGTCTGCCAGTACTGCAGTAAGGGAGCCACCAGGTCCTGTGTGGAGATTCAGCTGCCCTCTTCTAATGGGCCAGTGTATGTTATAAGAATCTAATGGATTAACATACAGTGCCTGAAAAGAAGAGATTACATTCTGGGCATTGCTTGTCCCAAATAAATAGTAACAAAATGAGTAACAACTGGGAAGAAAAGGATTTCAGAATCAGGTACAAGACACTGCAGAGCTCAGACTGATGTAACAGCAATACAGTTGATTTCTTTGTAAAACAGCTTGATTATAAACCATTAAAATAAAAAGACAGCAAATACATAATTTAAATTGTTTGAATGTTCTTATCCACAGACATCTAGTGAATATCAAAGTCTATTTTTCCATGACCTCATTTTAGAAACTAAAATAATTTAAACACTTTGAAGCCCACAAATATCAAGTTACTCAGCAGCAATTCCATGTAGTGATACTTTTATCAGTTTCTTGCCTTTTCTCTGAATTATGCCATATGGGTAAAGTTCTCACTGACTCCCTACAAAACCCCTGATTCATGGCAGCAAGGGAGCCAAGATACTTGTTAAGCAAATGGGGGATACCCTCTTGTGTTGCTGCATGACTACAAATACTCAGTTACTTCACAGTAAAGTTTCTCAGTTTTGCCTGGTTAGCTTTACACACCTTTCAGTACATACTAACTTATAGCAGACTGCAACTGATCAATGGCTGCATTAAAAGACATGAAGCCTCATTCAGCAGGAAAATCAATCTTACCTCTTCTCCTACCAAAAATTCAGGATGATTTGATGTGTTTGTCCACTTGGCCCCAGAGCTGTGATCCAAAATGGCAGGTCTCATCTGTCTGTTGTATGACCTGGCCTGAAATGTAACCAAACCAAATCCTGTTGATAAATATTCCACCAGTTACTTTTTATGCATGGAAGAAAAATAAAACACCCCTTTGAACCCAGCCCTGGAGGAAATACTTTAAATCTTAGTTTTCTCACATTTTCAGTTAGGTAACACAATAGCACCATCCATCTTTGGTCTAGAAAGGTTATCTATTCTTGTCCACACCCAAGGACTGTATGAATGAACAATTTAATAAGACAAGAATGAGTTACCTGATCAGGTGACACTGGTATGCGCCTTGCTCCATTCGACATCTTTTTGGACCATATTGCTTGGTCCACCATTTTAAGGCCATTTTGTCTCTGCTCAGTACTTTCAGGTTTCTAGGGAAAATCCCAAATATGCAATGTAAATACTTTCAAACCACATCTGTATACTGGTAATACTGAAGGTATTAGGAAACAATGCAATCATTACTGTGGTTGATAGACTGTAGAAAGGACAGATGTTTGTACAGTGCAAAACAGATTTATGCTTATTTTTGAATAAACTATCTTTTATATTAGAGTTCAACATCTATTCAAGTCAAGTTGAATCTTTTAACTGCTTTTAGTGGCTGCTGGACTTCATCTCTAGTGACATGCTCAGGACATATGAAGTAGGAGCAAAAATGTTTAAATAGATCTTAATTATTTAAGGATGAGGTTTAATATCAGAGAGGTTAGTTTGATTTTTACAGATTCAGATGACAAATAAGAGTATTACATATATTTTAAGAGTATTACATATATTTTTGACCAGACTAAAATGACTTGCTGTGTTACCCAAGTCACAAACTAACCTAGTAACCAACACATTCACACATAGAGAAGTCTGATTCTAATCCTACAGCTGGCATTCCATCAGAAGAAATACTGAGTGTGGTACCAGACCACAGCACAGGGAAATCAACATGTACAAACCCCCGACTTATCAATTTTTTAGATGAGTTCATTGCAAACAAATCAAATAAACCACGAAGAATGGTCCAAGCCTGACTTCAGTAGGTGGCATCTACAGTCCTTAAAAGCGTGAAAAGAAGTCTGACTGGAGATGTATTCTCCTCTGGTAAACCACGAAGGATGACGGGCACACATGCACGACACAACAAACCAAAGGGGCGATGCACAGGCGGATTGGGCGGGGCGGGCCCGCGCTTACATTGAGGCCGTCCCGGAGGAGCCAGCTGTCCCTGTAGGCCGCCTGGCCCTGCTGCTTGTGCCGCCGCGCGATCACGTGCGGGATGCCCGCGGGCAGTGTGTCCGTGGCCCGCCCGAGCCGCAGGGTGGTGGAGCCGGGGTGGATCACCACGATGAAGTTGCTCTGTATTTGCTGAAAGCAGCACAAGGCGCACGGAGTCAGACCGAGACCCCGTGACCACCCGGAGCCCTCCCGGCGCTTCCACACTCCCCTCCGCAGACCTTTAAAAGGCCGAGCCCGGGCCGGGCCCGCCCCAGCGGGGAGGGAGCAGCGGCCGCGCGGCGCGGGTCGGCTCCGGGCCTCACCTCCTGCAGGGACTCGGGCACGGCGGCAGGGACGATGGGCCGCTTCACGCCGCGCTGCTCGCGCTCCCGGTCGCGCTCCTTGTCCTTGCCGTTCTCCGCCTCGCCTTTCTCCGCCTGGGTCATGCTCCGGCCGGGCGGAAGCCGCGTCTGCCGGGCCCGAGCGGCGCCGAGCCCGGCGCGGGGCGGAAGCGGGCGGGCCCTGGCCCGGCACCGCCCCTCGAGCAGGTACCGGGAGGGCGCTCGGCGGAGCCGGGGCTGGCTGCGATGGCCCCGCTTGTAGCGGCGTGCGGGGCCTCTGACCTGGCGCTGAGGAGCCCGGCAGCGGCACGGGGAGCCTGCGGAGCAGCCCCGCCGCTACTGCGGGACTGGTGGAGCGCCAGCCAAGTGCTGTCAGCTGGGCTGGTACTGCTGCTGGGGCTGCAGAGGCGGGGATACGGCCCTCCAACAGCTTAAAATACTGCTCTACACCAAGGCTGGCTGTACTACAGCTGTAAAGGGCTAACCGTGACCAGCCTCCCTGTTGGTGGGCAGCGAGCTCCTTTATAAACTGTGCAGATAGGGTGCTTGAGTGGAGCTGGGGGAGATGCGGTTTTTAAAGGCTGAAAGTCACTGTTACACAGGCAAGTCTAAAAGACGGGAACTTTGTGTTAGGTAAGTGTGGTAGTAGGAGTGGGAGCTGTTGGAGTGGCTTGTTGATGAATTGCCGGTTAACGAGCGTTAAGGAATCCATTCAGTGCAGGTACCCGGGGTGCAGCTGCGCTCGGAGCTGCTCGGGGGGCAGGAGCCCCAGGGGAGAGGCCATGAACTGCCAGCCCTTGGCACAGCAGAGAGCCCCAGAATTGTGGCACAGCCAGGGGAGGGAACCCCGACACTGCAGCAGCCCATGATCCTCAGCCTTTTCCATGCTTACACTGGGGGGATTAAAGCCCAGGGGCTCCTTTGTTCGGGCTCCCTCCTCGGAGGCACCAGTTGCTATTTATTTATTGCACCAAGATTAAATTATTTTAAGCATCTGGACGACTGAAACTCTGCTTTGGAAAATCTGGGGTTGAGCTAGTAAGGAAACTTCTCTGACTGTGTGGTGTGTGTAGGGTGTCAAGCAGGGCAAGTTTTGATCTCAGCTTATGGGGTGGGGCTGTAACTGCCAGAGTTAATCCGGATTCTTGGCAGGTAATTTTTTCTCAATTAGATGCAGCCCTCTTTAAGCAAAAAACCCACTAATCCCAAATGAACTCCGAGAAGCTCCCATCCTAAAAAGGGGTATATTAGATAAAAGATAGTTACTATTTGAAAGAAAATAACTATTCTGGGATAGCTGTCAGTATTTGAGTTGACCTCTTTTTTCTTCATGTAATAAAAACACCACCTAATTTTATTCTTAAAAACCCTCAAAATTTGAACAGTAAATTTGTTCACAGATTTCAGTAAGTTTATAGTGGAGAATGAAGCTGTTTCAAGAGGTGTTTCTGTTATAAAACCCATTATGGGCCTTAGTAATGCAAGGGTTGTAAAACAAAGTAACTTGTTAACTGCATTTTTGTTTTAGAGTATCATTAGTACGATAAAAATATAGCACAGTATGGAGTGTTTGTCCTGAGAGAGTGAATACAAAACTTCTTAGGAGTTGCTCTTGATGGACCATTTGTAGCAAATAAAAATATGTATTTTTTCGCGTCTGAATAGCAGAAGGCTTATTGTACTTGATTTTTTCAGTTTCTAAAAATGATGAGAAAATCAGCCTTGTGACAAGCCAAATATAATTTACTTATTATTTTGCAACTACAGTAAAATGTTCAGAAACTATACAAAGACTTTAGACAGTAAACATGTATTTAATGAAACTGTGGTTCAGTTACACCGGATCCTTGAAGAAGGAGTTCCCAGTACAACTTCATTAATCTGCTTTATCACAGAGCAGTTTCTAGTCAGGCATACACATCTCCATTTGGTCCACCACTAAACTCTTCTTTTCATCTGGCAGATGTGTATGCTTGTGCCTGCCTTTTCAGCAGGCATTTACCTAAAAGATAAAGTAATAACAGTACATTTAAAGAGGTGTTTCTTTAAGTAAAAAATGTAAAAGAATATTAAGTTTAACTTTAAATTCACTTTAGCTAAATGAGACATGCTAAAGACTTGCTAACTTTATTTCTGAGCAGGTTACACATAGCTGTGATTACCCAAAAGCCATCTCCAGTCTTTGCTGGCCTCGTGTCTACTCAACAAGGAAAAACCATCACAACATCCCGGGGTTTTTCTCCCACTTGGAAGCAGCTTATCCTTGTTCTAGTGAACTGAAATACTCGAGTATGTGTTTCCTGGTTTATGAACTTTTTCCTACAAGGTTTACAGGTATTAACTCCCTGCATGGGTATTCTTTTTCCTTGTGTCTTTTATTATAGTACCAATGGGAGTGACTGATGAAAAACAAGGATTATTTACTTAAGTCTTAAAGTAAATGAAACCATACTCTAAATACACTTAGTGTCAGCTGTAACTCCCAGCAGCTAAACTAATTATGAAACAGAATTAAATGTCAGGCAGCTGTAAGAAATTTAAAACCTTTTATTTTTACCTCTATTTTTAAGCAATTCTAATTTATACACTTTACTGGAATTCAAAATTGGTATGGCTCTATCATTGTAACGGGGAAAATCCCCATTTTTACTTTCTTGTAACTTTATTGTTTTCTTTCTTTTCTGTTGAGAAATATCAACTTTAACCAAAACCTCTCACATGTCATATAACTATTAGAAATGCAAACAAAGCTTCACTTTCTAACAATCTGATCTTTAAGTTAGCAGCCAAAAAAGATGAGGAGCTGTAAATTACTTATCAGCTGTGCTCAAAACTCTTTGCCACGCTTTTTCTATCAACTTCTGTGCAATTATAAGTGAAAACCACCATTCCTAAACCAAAATATTTTTTAACATCCCTTCCCCCTACTTTTTCTCCCCTTTACTGGAAGTATCTTTAATTCTTTGACTGTTGAATAATTTTGATTATTTTCCTGTTTTTGTAACCTCTGCAGCAGGAGGACAAAACACTCCATTCTACCTTAACCCTGAATTAACCCTGCTATTAAAAAAAAACCCAAACCCTTCAAAGCAGGATGCAGCAGATTTGGAATTACCTTCCTCATCCACCTCCAGCCATTGGTGGTGGACTGGGGCCTCCACCCCAGTGATTTATTCGGCCCATCCTACGGCGAGGATGTGCTGGAGGCCTGAAAAGAAAAGAATTCTACTGTCATTAAACTTTTCAACTAGAAATACAGTATCACTGTCACTAACTGTCAGTAGTGAAAAAGTCTGAACCTCTAAAAAAGTTGAGTTTCAGCTGAAAAGCTGTAAGAAAATCCCAGCCACACTTTCATTAAAATCTTCTCCTGTTTCATTAGTGCTGTGTGATGTGAGAAGGCTACAGATCACTGATCTGCTTTTACACAGTCCTACAAAACACTTAGGCTGTAGTTCATAGAAATTATACCCCTATAGCAGTGTTTAGCTTTATCTGTAGGTAATACAAGAAGTGATTGCATCAATGCAAGTCAAATACTGAGTATAAACATGTCTAAGAAAAGAAGAATTTTAACAAAGATGTATCTTGTCTCCTAGGCAGGCTTCAAAAATATTTTCAGAGAGTGTTAGCCTGTACTGCTACTGCAGCTGTCCAAAGCTGTGCATTGTTACCAACAGTAGTGCAGATAACCATTTCAGCCTTCTTGCACAACCTAATTCAATGCAAATCACAACTGTAATCTACTCAGATTCATGTCACTTCACCAAGATGGGAAAAAACTGGTGTGAATATGAAAAAAATACCCTCTTCCATCATGGTATCCTGAATAGGAGGAAGATGTGTAGCCTCTTCTTCTCAAATCTGGTTGAATAATGCTCTGGAAACTGAAAAATTAAAACAAGGGTTAGGTGAATTGATAGCTAGATATAGTTTTTGAATTTTTTGATTGGGGATAAGAAATAGCCTGAAAAACAGTAAGTAGTGTTGAGGAACAAACAGCATATCTTCTCATGATCACTGCTGTTTAAATCTTGGAAATGTGTTTCCTACCTATGAAACTAAAACCTGAACTAATTCCAAGTTACAATGAAACTTAAACTATAAAACCTAGTTTTCTTGTTAATATGCAAGAAATGCATAAAGTATGAACTTGTAACTGAAATCACTAAGAACTCCTGACTACATCATATAAACTTTCTGTTTGTTAACTGGCTTTGATCTGAGGCCACAAATTTGTGTTTATTGCTGTGCAATTACTTTTACATAGTCTATTGTCACCAGCAGAAACTCTCCAAACAGCTTAATTATTGGATCAAAATAGATGAAATGTAAGAAAATTTGAACTGCCAATAAGTTAGTGTCACTTTTCATGCACTTTTTGTTAAGTATACTGTCCTTAATAAACAAAACCACACAGCTGTAGTAAAGTATTTATACATATGGAATGCTAGTGAGTAAGTATAACATTTTATTGTTGTATTACTGATAGCATTATGTAAGTTCCACTTATGTCAAATCTAAAATGAATCTCACCAAAAGAATTAACTTCTACTTACAACAGAACCACGAAATCTGCTATCGACCAGAAGAAATCTGTTATAGATGACAAACTCCAGGGAGCCCGACTCTGGTTATCCAACACTTGTCCTGTAACATATCCAGATACAAAACATCCAGTGACGTTCAGTGTGTGACACTGCACAGTACATTACACAAACCCAGATCTGGTAAGTCCAGAGTTTGCAGCTGGGACGGTGAAACTGCACATCACGGCAGCGAGTTTCATTTTCTGCAGGTTATTGCCCAAACTATTGAACTAAAGGGATCAGCACCGCCACAGGGGCTCTACGTCCAGGAAACCTACAGAAAGTAACGGCGCAGAACCCGATTCCCCGTAAGCGCTAGAGTGCTGCCCTGTGCCGCTCCCGGTGTCTGCAGCACGCACTCGGACTCGTCCAAGTCCCTAAATCCGATTTAGAAGCAGACGAGGCTCGGTCACAGGCCGCAGGGCAGCGCGGGGTGACGCGACACAGACAGCGGGCGGACCCTGCCGGGCTGTCCCGGCCGCGGCGGCGCTGGGGGCCGCGCTCTGCGCAGCGCGGGCCCGGCGCACCCCGGTCCGTGCCAGCCCCCGGCCCGGCCCCTCCCCGCTGCAGACGCCCAGCGCGGCTGCCCCGGCCCCCGGCCCCTCACCGTTCGAGATGTACACCATGGCTGCCCGCCGGCCCCGCGCATGCGCCCGCCGCGCGCATGGGCAGCGGGGCGGGGCGGCGCTTGGCTCCCGCTCCCTCACCACAGGGGCGGACGAGGAGCGCCTGTTATCGCAGATCCCTGCTAACAACGAGTAACCCTCGGCTAACGGGGGATCCCACGCTGCACCCGGGGTAGCGCGGATCCCCCGAGCAGCCGCTGTTAGTGAGGAGGTTCCTCTCAGTGCCGTGTTCGGCAGCGATCCCCTCCCAGCCCCGGTACCGGGTCCGCTCAGCAGCCGGGTCGAGCCGGCCCGAGGCGGGCGCTGCTCAGCGGGACGGCTCCTCCCTCCGAGCGGGCGGGGCTGGTTCGCCCAGGATTGGGTGAAAAATTGATTTATTGTAGTGGTTCCAGTGCTGTCGGGGCTTCTCTGCCGCGTTTAGCAATACTAGCGGGAGTTGGAATCGTCTGGCAGGGTTTCATAAAAGCTATGTGTTCCTAGTCGCCGTCTGCAGTAATAATAGAAGTATGACCAAGTGCAGAGATAATTTAACACTTCTCTCCAAAGGGAAATTTTGTTCCCTGTATTTAATGACATATTCACATTATGTTGTTTTAATTTATTTTATTTTTATAAAAACCTTGCCTTGCAAATAGGGGCTAGCATTCATTTTCTAGGAGAATACGTGCTTGTAAACTTGGGGTTTACTATATAGCTTTATAGCAAGTTTAATATAATGCCTTCTCTCTCTTAGTTTGTAAGTTAAACTAATAGAGAAGGGATATTTAATTCTGATGTGAAACAGCAGTAAAAAATTATGCAGAAACACTTTAACATTTCCTTTGCAACAGCTGTATTTTCCTAATGATGATGATGTAAAGTCCTTTGCTAAGAGGGGCAGAACAGAAATGTTTTCTGAAGCTGAAATTGTGGTACACTATCTGACAGTGCAGCTGTCCCCCGGTAAAGAAACTGCAACTCACAGGTGTTTATAAGTGTTCAGTGTTTATAAATAAACCCTTGCAAACAACTGAAAGCAATTGGGAAAGAAAAGTATCTGTAACAAGGTGTCTAAAATAAATGTTTATCATTATTGTAAGAGCTGGAAAATCTGCAATGGTGCAATACAAAAGCATTTAGAAAACAGTGCAAAATGGGCATGAACACAGGCAGTATGTTAAAATAATTCAGGGACATCACCTATATAATTTTGACTTTCCAAATGACAGAAAATCCCCAAACCCAAACAACAAAGAAGATATATAAATAAAAGAAGATTATATAAATAAAATGCAAACTTTCTCTCTCTGTGAAATGTATTTTTGGTGAATGAAACTACAGAATTTTTAAAAAAAATCTTTTCCAATTGAGAGTACTGGTGTATGTGTGTGTATTCCTAGCCATTTTATTTTTCCAAGAAGGGATGTCCAGGTGCTTAACAATGGCAAAATAACCAACCATTGTATAAAATGATACATGAAAATGTCAGTGTTTGTAGCGTATGAAAACAAGATTCACAAGCTGAGAACAAAATGAATCTGTTTATTGCAGAGTTAAGACAGCACTTACACACTTAGTGTAAGAATCTTTGTCCAGTCCTTCACATGCAACCTGGTTGCAGGCCTCTAATAAATCCATCAGCCTGACATTTTATTAGTTTTCTCAAGGTTTGCAGGCTTTGAAGAAACAGGATGCCTTTCCTGTTCTTAGATAGTGTATAATCTAAATTCTTTCATACTTCTCAAGAATTTTCTGCAGTGTCAGGCTTTGCTGTTTTCTTATAAGTGTTTAGAATTGTTTTTAAAGCATAACATATACATTATTTACTAATTTATTTCCACAATTAACTTTTACGTGTGAAAATGTGACATTTATATCGTAAGGTTAAAAATCAATGGTAGCATTGCATTATCAAGCTGATTATCTCTCAGCCTGTCCTTGGATCAGGAACTGAGGCTCATTCCTGGGAATGCTGTGGCCCTGGTGTCCCACTCAGCCCCATCTTGGCTTGCACCTTTGGGGCTGGCAAGGTCAGAGGAGCAAGGGGCTGTGCACCTGTGCTTAATGAACAGTAGCAGAGGCATTTTGAGAGTCAGCAGCAGAAATGCAAACCAGCTGGGTATCCCTGTGAAGGTGGGTGCTGTGAGCAGAAGTGTGTAACAGCTAAAAGTTACTAGCAGTGCTGTTTGGAAAATGGGGAGCTGTGATTATTTCACAATAGGCCAAGGAAACACTTGTGCAATGCCATGAAGAGCAGTGTGGGCCATACGTTAGGGTAAGCAATTGAAAAATGTTTTTTGCATTAATTTTTTTAATGCCTTCTGAACTCTCAATGGGATACTTTCTGTTTTTAGATGGGTTAGGGGTTTTTTGCACTCTGTTCCAGGTATAGATTTGTATATTTTGATTCCTTGTGAACTGTGTTTCCCTCCAATACCTAAGTACCTGTGTCTGAGCAACATATTACTGTGCTTTAGCAATGTTTTCTAATTTTTAATGAAAAGTAACAAAACCATGGGTCAGCTATTTTGAGAGTGTTTTCTATACTGAAGGATGACCTTTTAGTTGTGGTGCAAGAGAACCTGAAAATGGTGTGAATAGAGAAGCAGTGATGCAGCATGAATAACACTTGTACTCTAAAATTTATGCTATGTGTGACTGTAGACTTTTTAAGAGAAAATAATTCTGAATTGTAAGCTAGACAAGGGAATCTTGGCCCTGGCCTGAAGAGATTTTGCAATATATTGATTGCATTTAATAACAAAACTAGAAAAGGCTCTTTTTTTTCTTGCTGGACTGTAATTATTTCGCATAGTGATTGTCATGTTGCACCAGCACACAGTTAAAATGGAAGCATTCAAAACTTAATTTGGACTTGAATTATTCATAGAAGAGCTGATTTTTATGTGGTGTTTGTTTTATGCACACAAAATTAATACAATATGTCTTAGAATGAGAAGATCTTCTAAATTCCACATTACAAATGTAGAATGTTTATTGCAACATAAATGTAACACTCATTGGCTATTTCACAGGATTCTATTTTTTAACTGCTTCTATAAGAAAAATTTAACTTGTTGTTTGTGGAAGAGCTGATATTCACTTCTTGGGAATAAATTGTGAAGATTTCATGGCAGAATTTTAGATAGAATTTACCTGTTCAAGTGACTTCAGCTTTTGAATAATTGATTGAAGACCTATTTTTTTTATTCTTTGGTGCTCCAGACAGCGATATCTTTAACTGAGAGCCCACAATACATGAATATATCTTGTGCAGATTTCAACTGTAAGATACATTTTGCAAAATCAGCAGCTCTGATCCTGGCGTAAAATCAGGTCAAGTGCATAAGTACATAATGCTGTGAACTGTTTTTTCCCCTGGCTGGGATGGAGACTAGATGTTCTACTAGCGGAATTTATCTGCAAATTGTTTGTTTATACAATTTCTGAATAACAAACATGTAGAAGCTTTAGTTCAAACTTATTACAGTTAAGAGTTTGAAACCATATACATGCTGGAGGAATGCCAAAGGACTGCCTTGTGCTTTTGTATTTATTTAAATAACAGCATATCCTTGTATACAGAAAGCCATCACTGTGTGTGTGTGTTGCATATTCTTAACAACAAAGATTTTACCTCTCACTGGAGTGAAACTGGTGGCCGCCAATTTAAAGTTGTGTGAGAGTCTAGAAAGATGCTTCCCCACTCTAGGCAGAGTGAGTAGTGCTGTATTTAATGTCCGGACAGGGAAAGAGCAGGTTCAGTCCCTGGTGAAAGCACCTGCGCTGAGTGAGGAAATCCCCGGGTTTTGGGGATGGCATACTTGGGATGTCCGTCGGGGGGCAGCGCTTGTGTGAAAGAACGCGCCCTGCCTTGATAACCACACTGCAAACGTTCTGTGCCTTCGGCAGGGCATGGCTGCATCCTCCTTGACAGAAAAAACCCTTGCTCCACTGCCCCTTGACACTTGGTAATGCATAAATGGCAAATTCTTCCCGGGCGGAGGACTGGTGTCGGCTACACAGATTTAGGAATTTGTTAGAAGTTTCATATAGGCGGAATTTTTGGGAGAAATGCTTGTATTTTTACATATCATTGTTTTATTGATGGGAATGATTGGGGGGTTTCTTTATTGGGGCTTCTGGGCTTTTTTTCTTCCTTTTTTCTTCACCCCTGCATACTTCCCTCACTTGGTGGAATAGCAGAACTATTGTGTTAGTAGAACTATTGGCTTTTTTTTTTTTTGTACAAATGAAAAAAAGGTGAACATAAATGAATGTAATAACGACCTTTTGAGATATAGCAGATAGGAAAAATAATGATCATGACATGGGTTCCACTGAAAATAAAGATCAAGTCCTCAAACCTATGTGGTAAGTTAATGGCAAAGCCTGAAATAGAACTGCCCTACTAACTCTCCTACTTATGTAATTTCTTGAGAATATACTTGCATCTGTCAGGTAGAGGAAACAAAAGCAGTCTCAGCCTCTGCCAATGTTTTGGTTTAAGGCAAGTATCCTTTGCCTTTTTGTGCTCTTTGTTAATGCATGAGAATTTGATTTGTCATGTACCTGATGAATCTGGATTGTGACTATGTGCACACACACAGTGCCTACTTGGGCATGTTTTCCTTTTTTTCCTGAATTCTTTAAAAATATTTGGCTTTCTGTCTAAGGAAAAGTAAAATTTAGTATAATGAAATTTGAAGAGTAAGTGTTCACATATGGATTATCCTTTTTCACTACTGTTTCTATATTTTAAAATCCTCTTTGTAAAGGTAGCTTGTAAGCACACCTACAGATTTCATATAGTTATTGCCAACTACTAGATTTTACTTTGCTACCGGCAATGATGTCATTATGCTGTTGTGGTATCTTTAGAAATGAAAAGGAATGATTAACCAGGGAAATGGATTTGTTAAGACAGATGTGAATGTTGCCTTTTTTGCCAGGCTATTTAGCCCACAGAGCAGGGTGGTACATCAGCTGCAGGTGACCATGTGCTTCAGCTGATGTCAGAGTCTTCTACTGTGATTTTGGTCTTATCTGCACACAAAAATTTGCTTGTACTGATTTGTATAGCACAGTGGAACTAGAAAATCAGGGAGAGATGCTCTAAAGACTGGGAAAAGATAAACATTTGAAGGGGAAAATGGCATCTCAGAATGCTGAAGAGTGGTTTAAATGCCAGACATTATCATATCTAAGCAAACCTGGTCTCGTTCAAAAGGTTTTATACTGAATGTGTTCCCTGGAGCCTGCTAGGGCATATAGTGTGTCTCTGTTATCTGTAAAAGCTGTCTTAATTGTTTGGCATACATTAGACTGTCTGTTTTTGGTGATAGCTTGGTTGTGAATACACTCAAAAGAGGGAAAAAAGCTTTAGCTCACTGATGCTGTGGAGCTGCTTGTAGATAGCTGGAACATTCTTATCAGCCACCTGGTGGGAGAGGTATGGGCTGTTTGAAGAAACTCCTACATGAAAAGTGGGGAAAGAAGCTGGGAAGACTTACATTCCAACAAGGTGCTACTGTTTGTCATTTATCTTTATTTTTGTGTCTGAGGTGACTACAATGCAAAATAGATACTGGGATCCTCTGGCCTCACTGATGTGATATCCCTAAAAATATGTGCAGCTGGGATATCCCAGTACTGTTTCCTGCTGCATGTGCATGGGTTGCAGTCACATTGATGACTGAGCAAGTAGAAATGTTTCTTCTTGATTCATATTTGCTTTGCTGTGTGTTTGAAGCTTTGTGTCTGCATTTGGAGCCTTTTAATGGGCACTCGAATGTGCCATTGCCATGCCAGGAGTGGATTCCCCCTGATGAAGCAAGGCTAAGATGGCACAGCAGCTGGAGCTCTCCTGCAGCGAGGGCACGGAGTGCTCAGCTCTGTTCATGTACTGTGCACACTGAGGACTGGCAGCTGGCGAAGATGCCATGTGGATAAGCAGGTCTGGAATCAACAGATTTCAGCAATTGTAGCCCTGTTTTTTCCTCTCTGTGCAGCAGTAATGGCCAGCAATTTCCTAATGGCCATCAGTTTCCTTGTCAGTGCAAACTGTATAAAACTGTATATGACAAGAGTAACATAAATTTTGAGAATTTCACTTAGTGCATTCGAAAGGATGATGCAAATAAGGTGACAAGTTGAACAAGGCTCTAGCTGTTGCTAGAGGCATCTCTGATACTTGATACACCCTTTTAGCTTTCTTCAACTGCTTCAGACTTAACAGCCAAGGTAAAAATAGCACCTAAACAGAAGCAGGTGGATGAAGCCAATTCCATAATCTATCTGGTGAATAAAATGTGCTGATGTGCTAACTGGAACAGTGTTCTAAAGAGATTTTATGGTTCTGTTGTTGTATTAGTATCAATTTTTTGTCTTCCAAAATTTATTACTTTAATGGAACATGTTTGTGCAATCAAAACACCTTTGAATGGGTGCAAACCGTGTAAGTATTTTAAAAGCACATAGTTGTTGAAGGTGGGATGGACTCACAATGGAAAAGTTCATGCAGGACTGTATCTCAAGTGAAGGACACCAGGCTGCAGAAGGGGAGACTCTTTGAGCAGCAGCTGAAACAACCTGTGATGAACTAACCATCAGCCCATTCCCTGTCTCCCTGTGCTGCTGGGGAGAGGAGTAGGAGGAAGCTAGTTTTGTTTTACTTCTCATTATCCTACTCTGATTTTGTAAGTAATGAATTTAGTTAATATCCCCAGTTTGAGTTTGTTTTGCCTGTGATGGTATTTGGTGAGTAATCTCTCTCCTGGACCTCAACCCATGGAGGTATTTTCATGAAGGTATTTTCATTGTATTTTCTCTCCCCTGTCCAGCTATGAAGGGGAGTGCTAAAGTGGCTTTGGTTGGTGCCTGGTGTCCAACACAGAGTTAATTGGAGAAGTGTTATGTAATATCTGGTTGTGGAACACTCACCTCCTCCCAGGTTTAGCTTTTATGCAAAAATCATATATGCTCTGCCAGTATCACGTGATAGAGGACTCTAAAAATTCTGATTTTAAAATACAGATGACACTCTACGATTTACGGCATTTTCCATTTCTTTTCTTGTTTAATGCAATCCACAGCATTATACCTTATAACGTAGAACACAACGTACATGGGCTCTGTGTTATCAGAGGCAGAACTAGCCTCAAGTAAGAAATTGAATATAAATTTGAATATTTTTGTTGTTTTCGTCAGTCTGGATGACAAAACCATGGTTTAGTTCTTTGCAGTCGTATTGTCATGACTTTAAATATTCTTCCTTTTATGCCTGACTTAAAGGGTTTTAAATTCAGGAGAATTTCCAGTAACTTCTTTATGTTGAAAATTATCTGTAATTGAATTATCATGTGTTTTGTGCTTAAGGAAGCAGAAAAGCCTACCTATAAAGAATTCTGAAGTGCTAATTTTATTCATCAATAACTATGGGAAAAATTAAAGTTCTCTAGCAATCCAGCCAATGTGAAGCTGAGCTTCAGTGGTAGAGAAAAAGAATGCAAGCCAGACTAAGTAATGACATGATAAAATTTCTTGTTGAGTTCTTCCATAAAGTAATATGTTGAATTCTAATTACTGCATTAAAAAAAAAAAAAAAAAAGATAACAGTAGTGAAGAAGATTGTAAAAGTTGATTTCCTTTAGAAGCAAAGGCAGTAATAAGTGGTATCTGAAAAAATAAATAATGAGAAATATAAGTTGAAATGTATAAACATGTAAATAGATTAAGCAGAAGAAAGTTTTTCATTTTCTTTGATAACGGAAACATTTGATGTCAATGAAAATTACTGGGTGGTAACAGGTATCTTTATGGTCTCTTGACAGAAAAGCACTTCCATGCAGAAACCCACAAAACCCTCCCACCAAAACCTGCATAGTCAGACTGTTTTTCTTGAAAAAGACTTTGGAATCCAGCATTTTAGATTTTATGCTTTCATAGTATGATTCTCACATTCTAGGCTGCTGTCAAAACTAAATTTCCTTTTGAAAGAAGTAGAGGTGAGTTTAAGGAGAGACATTTTTTTCCTTAGGCATTGGATTCCTTCAGTCTTCTTGCCCTTGGACAAAAAAAAAATCTGTGAGAATCAAAAGGAGTTGGATACTTTTGACTAAGAATAGTGTTTCAATTTTTGCTTTAAAACCAGTCAGGGATATTAGCAATCACCTCTGAGTCTCCAAGCAGTAAGAATTAAGCTGAGATGTTTGACTAAGTAGCTTATTTTCATATTTATCTCAGCTGGTATCTCTTGAGCTTTCCTTTGAAGTGTTTGACAGCAGGTACTGTAACTCAAAGAGCTACAGCAATGCATTTGATGCCTGGAACTCCTTTCAGAGACTTTCCAGTCATCCTTGCTGCCTCCTGCTTACCCTCCTGCTGTGGATCTGCAGCCTTTCTATGGATATTAGAAGCAGTCATTGGGCTGCTAGATTTGCTTCTCTCTCTCTCTGTTTGTGTTCCAGCTTCATGTCTCCCATCATCAACAGAGGTTTTCACAGTCTGTCTTGGCAGTGTTTGTCTAACTCATTTCTAAGGCAAGAAAATCCTGTCCTGCACTATCCCACTGTGAACAGTTGAACCAGTGAGCACCAGTTCACTGTGAGGATGAAGTCAGGCACCAGCATGAAAACACAAGGATTTTAACAAGCAGGTCTCATGGTTGCTTTCCTTATGAAGGATATACCCCAATCCTATTTATTGCAGCCCAGTTGGCTTTGGCAGCATTTATCTCCTGAAGCTCTCTAAGTGATGCTGGATATCCTTTGTGTAATGCTTTAGGTGGGTGTGACCTGTGGAGAAGAAGCTTCTGAGCATTTCCCACCTGCACCATGATCCTGTGGGCCAGGGTTTTTGCTGCCCCACCACAGCACACCCATTCCTGCCAGGGAGCAGGGGACAGGGGCTCGGTGTTCAGGTGGCTGCCAGGGGAAAGGACAAGGATGCTGGGCTTGAGGCAACTGCTTTTATTTGTCGTGCAGAAAATCTGCAGGTGTGTGGCAGCAAGGTAAGCAGGAGACAGTTGGTGATGAAGTTCTGTGTTTAATTGGATGTTTTCCTCTCTTCAAGACCCAACATTCACCCTTTAAACCTTTCATAATTTTAAGTCATTAAGCAGAGAGAAAGGGTAAAGATTGTTTCTCTGTGCTGATACTTTCACCCTGTAACATAATCCTTTATGTTACAAGGCTTTTTTCCAGGCTGTTAGCCAGGTACACGAATCACTGTAGCCTTAATCAAAGAAATTACAATTAAAATGGTGTGAGAGAAGCTTCCAAAAAATTGAACTCATGGTAGACTACAATGCTTTATTAGGCTAATAGACTTTAGAAAGTGCTTGTTTCCAGATTCCCCTCTTGAAGCTGTTCAAAACATGCTCCTGAGAGCAAGCTGAAAAAAAAAATCTATAGAGAGCAGTTTTGGCTATCACTTGCTTTTCTGTTGCAATGTGACTGATCTCATCAGAGTTCACTTGTTTAATGCTGAGGCAGAATGCAGGTTCTGGAACCATGAACTGTATTTTGTCAGGTTACTTTCTTTTGTCAATTACAGCTGTTTTGAAGACACAGAAACTTCACTAATAGCCTAAAGTTCCATCTGTTACTTTGGGTTAATAGCTTTTTCCATGTGTGGAAAAGTGACACTGTTACCTTCAAATTTAAGCTGTATCATTGTTTGACAGCATCGTGTGTTGATTTTGAGATTTTTTTTTTTTTTCCTCTCAAGGCTTATTTTCTAAATCTTTTTCAGATGACACCTGATTACACTAATATTTTTTTAAATAAAAATTTAATAGTAATACAATCTATGCTTTTGCATGGAAATGTCATAATTGGACAGTATGTTACTAATTTGCATAGAAGTTACAGATTCTTGATAAACTACTGAAAGCATGTTTCCTTTAGGAACACAAATGTAGAGATTGCTTCTGAATGTTTTCTTGGCAACAATACAAAATGTGGGGATCTCTCCCAGTAGGTAAGTTGCTTATATGGTTCTACATCTTTCTTGAACCTTTGCTTCAGCAGATTCTGGTCCATTTACAAATGCTGCAGTGGTAATATATCTGGTGGGTGAATATATCCAGTGTTTGGGTACCCAGAGAGTGATGTGTCTGCAAAGTGATTAAGCACAAAGGAGTAATTTATTACTAAATTTATATTAAAAAAAATACAAACCCTGGGAGACAACTTTTTCCTTTTAGTTTCTGAAGCCGTTATTTGAATCTCTTAATGTTAATATCTCAGTCTTCTTCTAGTCATTCTTTCTTTTTGATGGACTTGAGGTAACTTAACATTTTTACAGACAGAAGCAGGGACAGTGTGCAGACTTGAAGATGTGAGTGCATTTCAAGATCTGAGTTTTTGATCATAGCATTCTTTGCTTCCTTTCCATTAACTTTCTGATGAGGTTTACATTACAGTTTTCATTACTGCTATCGTTGAAATACCTATAGTCAGCTCAAGCTATGTATAAAATAAAGACAGACTATTTAACTACAGTGAATATTTCGTTTTGAGCATGAAACTGAATAAACTTGATACTTCTGGCAAAAGCAGTTCCCTTAATAAGAATAATCAATTACATTTTCCTTTCTGCCACATGGTCAGACATGCAGAGCGATTCTTTCCACCTGGGTTCCTCATGTCATTTGAAAATCCAGAATTAAAAGGGACAGAACAGGGATTGCAGCCCTCTCCATGTCATTACGTAAACTTTCCCTCTGTGCAGCTGGTGCACCAAAAACAAAACTGCTTCAGAACAGACTCAACAGATCTTAACTGTGAGAACAAAAGAACTTTAATTCTAATTGTGATTTTTGTCCTAGAGAATTAGTATTAATGTTATTGTAGGGATCCATAATCATCTCAGTACATCAATGTAAAATGCACCTATGTCTTTCTGTAAATTTTGTGGTTGATTTTCCCCTCCCTCTTGCTGCCCTCCCTGAACCAGCTGTCCCATGGCTGTGAAGTGTAGATCTCCTTTCTGCACTATGTGATCTGTAGGAAGAAAAACCCTGGAAATCATGCACTTACCTTCATCTCAGCAATTAATTCCTTCAGTATTTTATGGCATCTATACAGCCACTGGTAAGTTCAAAATAGTTGGGATAAGCAGAAATTAGAAGAAGTATATAAATAAGCAATTAAATATAGAAACCAGGGAGAGAAGTGTTTTCTGTGCAAGTGGGTTTTTATGTATGAGCTGCAGCTACTTGTCTTCTTGCTGAGAAAACTCAGGTCATCTTCAGAGGTGTGACGACCCTTCCTAGGAAAGAAATGTCTGTGGCTCTTTCTGTAACACTGTGTTGTGCCTTCTACCATCTAGAGCAAGGCAGAAGTGTCTCTCTCTAGGCTCAAGAGGTTACTGCATGTGCTGTATACAAAGAGTTTTCACAACTGTATTCTGAAGCCAGTTTAATTTTATTGATTCATAAATCTTCATGCATAGTCATTACAGAGCCTCTTAAGCTTGGTCAGTCCTTTATCAGAATTTATTATATTTGAACTCATCAGGGTCTTTGAGGTCCTAGGCCTGCTGTGACTCTGCAAAATTCCTACAGATTGTTGCTAATTCTTTTTGCAGGAGCTTTCCTATTCTTTGCATATTGATACACTGTGCTCATCTCTCATATAACTAGTGCAGCATTTTGTTGTAAAATGTTGTTGTAAATCACTTTTATCTTTTAAAATGTCTTTGCAAGGTGGTGGAATGACTTAGCAGAAAATCTTGCAGTTGCTGACAGTAGATTCTTTCCCTTAAGAGATAATGCTTGCAAAGAGAAAAAAAAAATGATCGTGTAAGCAGGAAAAAATCTGGAAGTCTCATTGTCCACTTTGGTTCCATGACCTTGGATGTAATTAGAAGACTTCTTAGCTTTGATGCTCAAGCAATTTGTAGATATACAAAAACTTGACTTATTTTATGAAAGAGGAAAAATTATCTAATCTAGGAGCTTGAAATGAAAGGTAACTAAATTGTTTTTCTTTTCCAAGAAATTTTTATTAAAAATTGACATCTCTGAGATCTGAACAAATATAGACTTAATATTTTATGTTAGTTCTATCTACTAAGGAAAAAAAGAATGTCAGGTTTTTGGTTTTGGGTTTTTTTTCCTCCTGAAAACCTTTATCTAATTAAAAAGGTATGAGTATTGCCTTTATTCTACAAGGTTATTTGATTAACTATGTTATCTCTTTCACTCGTGAGTATAGCCTTTAGATATTTTTGAATGAAAGTAGGACCTTTTAATCTGACTGTATTCATTGTATCATGGGAAATCCTACTCCAGTTATTACTCTTTTTCTTTTGTTGATGGTCCTGTTTCAAATATCTGATGTCTGTGATAACAGTTGAGTTATGGAAATTCTGATTTATGTTACACACATCCTGTTTGACATCTCTTTACTTTATTATCATTATCCAGTCAGACAGATGATGTGTTTTGTGGCATCCTGACTTAGTTCATGTCTGTCTTGCCATGTTTGTCTTCTCTATTAATTGAACAGAAGTGAAGAAGACAGTGTGACAGTGCTGTTTATTTATTTATTTTTTTTAATTTCGTCTACTTATTCTTTGTTTCTGGACCTGTGGAGGAATGATGGGATCTCTCATGCATTGCTAGTCAGGTGTGAGGAAGGAATGTCTGAGGGCCAATGAATTAATTGGTGTACTTAGACTGAGACTGTATGAAAAAGTCCCCAGCCCAGCACAGACTGTTCGGGTGGCTGTGGGCAGCAGGAGACTGCAATGGCCCTTGGATTGCTCCAGGAGCACAGTGCAGCTACTCTTCATCACCTTGAAACTTCCCATAAAAAAAGGCTCAGTCAACTTCCCAGACTTCTGACCATGGCAGACCTGAGGTTACTTTTGGGGAGTGGCTGCTGGTTCTTTCTGGCAAATCCTGTTCCTTCCTGGTGAATTTTTTTAGGAAAGGGAAGAGTACACATACTTAAAGCTGAGTGCCAATCATCTTAGGGAAATAGCACCAGATGACATTCTCTCTCCTCTTCTCACCATTTTATCCTCAAACCGGTAATAGTCTTTGACAGGCATTGCTCTGATTAAGTAAAGAGACAGATTGCCTTGTTAAAGGTACTTCACAGAGTAGGAAAAAAATACTTTGGAGACTGCTTAGATTAATAATTCATAGTTAGCTGATGTAGCAGGACAAACAAAGTACACTCAAGTTCCAGTTACCTGGAGATCATGAATGTCACTGCATCCTTAGCAAGATGCTGCTTCAGGTCTTTCAGGACAATGTATTCATTGCTCTCCACTTTGTCCAGTGTGGCAATTAATGTGACTATGCTAGCACAAAATCTGTTTTAAATACTGTTGCACTGGGTCGTTAACTTTTACACTGTCATCATGTTCTCCTTAGTGCATTTGCCTTATTTAAGGGAGGTACTAATGCTTAGCATTCACTTGAATCAAGAATATATTGATGCTTCTCTAGTTCTCAAGATATTATTCAGTGTTCATGTATTAGGAATTACATTGGACTAATAGGGGGAAAAAATTCAGCCCTATATCCTTTAGCCACTTGAAACTCCCACTGGCATAGTAGCAAGTGCCTTTATACCCATACTTGTCAAACCTATTGGTATTTAGCCAGTTATATGGGTTTTTAAAAATCTTTTTATCTTTAATCTTCAAGGCTGCCTAGAATAAAAGAAAACTGGAGCTGTTCATAAGTCCTATAAAGGATGTGATGCAGTGCAGTTAAGAATTACCAGGTAATTCTCAAGCAGTTCCTTTTATTCAAAAGATCCATCAAGCCATGCTGGATTTTCTAGGGAGCACTATTTGGATTGGCTGGACACTGCTACAAGAGCTGCCTGAAGATGTGGGCAGTAGGTCTAGACACCACTGAAGTGGCTTTTAGAAATAACTTAAATAGAGGCACAAACTGTATATAAAACTGGTTGCGTTTGGAAAGTTGACGTGTGTTTAAGAGAGTGCCAGTGATCAGAGTGAAATGAACCGCATACTGCAGAAACTTGAGGAAAGGTTCTGGTGTCAGTCACACAGCTACGAACTCACAGAAACACTTATTCAGGCACCAACTGGTGCAGGTGGCTTCTAGTCTTTGTCCAAAATTTCTCATACACTTGAAACAATGCATTGATTTAATATCACATAAAACAGTATCTCTGTGCTAGAAACTTAATGTAACAAAAGAAGAAAAAAGTATGCTTTTTTTAAATTTTTTTTTTTTATTAAAGGTACCAGTCTGTCACTGGTCTCATTGTTCACATGTGGTAGCAACGGTAAGAAAAATGTCTAAAATAAATTCTTATTATATAATTTGCATTAGGAGAATGAGTCCTTGGCCTTGAGATTAAAGTGAAGACGAAATGCACTGATGTGGGTCTATGCCTGAAAAAATTCCTAGAGAATCATTGAATAAGCTCATGTATCTGCTAGTAATTTTCAGACAGGCTCTCAAATGTTGCTTTACTTGGGAGAGTTTTAAAAGTAGTCAGATACTAAATTGCAAACATGTTGGGTTCACCAACATGGAAAAGTGATATGTGAAAGTCTGTTAGGAGCTAGGGTGGAAATTGATCTGTGAACTCAGTTCTAGTAATGTTAGAATACATTCACAATTTAGGGTTCTATGTGCAGAAAAGCATGGAGCTGTCCAAGGGCTTGTATTAAGGTAATTTTACTGAATAAAGTTAAGACCTCCATAAGTGAGATTTGTACCACATTAAATACAAGAGGGGCTCTCATCAAAGTGTATATGTGAAAAAAAATTTATTTTTACTTTTGTGACTACTTTTTAAAGATGTGTAACCTTCTCTGAAGTACATAAAGCACTCAAAGATCTCTTTCTGGAACAGGTCAATGCTGTATTTTTATGAACCAATCTATATATGTCCATATTTATGCTACATGTCCATCATTATGCCTGCTTTTAACATCTTCCTTGACTATTTTTTTCTTCTGAGTTCTTGTAGTTTTTCAAAACAACTCTCTATACTTTGCAGTTTAACCTGAAAAGTCAGAATTAAATGTGTAGAAACCTGCTCCTATAGAGCTGAAGAAGAATGTAGTCG
Organism: Toxostoma redivivum; assembly: GCA_013397375.1. Classification (NCBI taxonomy): domain Eukaryota; kingdom Metazoa; phylum Chordata; class Aves; order Passeriformes; family Mimidae; genus Toxostoma; species Toxostoma redivivum. The sequence continues at coordinate 784,508 of VXBI01002672.1, forward strand.
ATTCCATCTCCCTCATGTAGAGCAGGAGCTGTATTGTGTTAATTAACTCTTTTCATAGCTGCATCATTTCCTAAAAAAAAAAAATTTGAAGAACTGTTTGTGGCTGTAAATAGAAAACTTCTTCACTTTCAGTCCTGGTACATGCCATAAACTGAATTACCTCTAATAGCCCTTCTGTTCCAAAATTGTTAATTTTTTGTGTCGGCAGCCTTTGAAAGCATATGGCTGCAGCACTTTGTATCTTGAAATAAACTGAGGGAACTTTCACACTACTGTAGAATCATCTGACTTGATAAGTACCAAGGAAGATGGAGCTTTTCTTGTGCACCAGCCAGATGGATCCCACAGATTCCATACTGCACAGTTGGGTCATAGTCTTGGCAATAGTTTCCAATGTACATTTGAGCTTCACTGTTTAATTTGTGATGGCCTTCAGTTCGTTAGTTAATGATTTTAAAGTATGTAATCCACTACCCGTTTTTTTTTATTCAAAGCGCTCTACTTCTAGAAATTGCTTCCCAATAGATTCTCTTAGTGGTTTGTGTCTTTAGAGGGAGGGTGGTTGGGAGGACAACTTCTTACTTCTTGGATGCTTTCAAACTTCTTTAAAAAATTGGGGTTGAGAATGTATAATGCTTAAGAAAAACCATTTTAATGACCTAGTCCACTTCCTTGTGAGTAAATTGGACCTCCTCTGTGCAAAATCCTACACAAAACGTATTTTTGGGCAGTGTAGGTCTATCTGCACTGCCATCCTTTGCATCTTCCTCAAATACTTATTTTTATTTTTAATATTATTTTTTCTACTTTTAAAATTATAAAGCCTAGCATATGTTCTTTGGAAATTCCCTTTTCCAGGTACTTGGGAAGATATGTGCCTGTTTCTCAGACATTTTATGTGTGCATTGCTCCTGCCCAGTACCCCAGAGGATTTGCTAACTCAACGTCACACTCTTATTATGAAGTGTGCCTGTCAGGAGTAACTTAGGGGGCAGGAGGGAGGTGAGAAGATACTTCTCTAGATAAGGGACCTGTGAAATCCTCACCTGAAACAAAAGAAAGACAGACTTGTGTGAAGGTATGATGGGGTTTGTTTATGGATGAAAAGAGGGCAATCATTTCATCATGTATCCCTCCAAGATAAAGTGCTAGCAGCTTGTTTTGACTGCATTCCAAAGGACTTGTGGCTCATTACATCAATTCAGGGAAGTAAGAGGGAACCCAAGAGTCTCAGGTGTTATTTCATGTGGGCTCATGTAAAAAAAATTCTGAATTTTGTGTGTGTATTTTTTCCATATATGATGAGCTCATTAGCTCCTCAGAGAACACAGAGCTATCTGAGGATAAGAAATGTTAGGTCCCAGACGAGTGTAAAATAATTACCAGGATGAATTTTTCAATCCTTTCAGATGAAAATCATACAAAACTGAAAATGGAAAAGTGCATTTCAAGGTTAAGAGATTATTGCAATGAGATGAGTATACAAAAACATGTATAAATTATGCCTACTAGATGAAGTCTTTTAAGCTATTATTCTTACTAGTGTTGCATTCAGTATTTGCGAATATAGAATCTAAGGAATTCTGTCTGATGCCTGTATTTAAGTTAAGGTGGATTAGTTTATAAGCAGAATAAAATGATCAGTGTTTCATATTAGCAGCAAATAAAATAAAATATCTGCCATAAAATGGGATGAAAGAGATTTAAAGACTGAATTGTGTACATTGGCCCTCATTTTGGAAGATCATATCTCCTTAGGGGATTTGCTTAGTTCACAGCAATTGCACTTTGAACTGCATTTTGACTTTGGCACAAAATATATTTGGAGCTTAGTGACCATGCCATGTATAACCTACATTCAGTAAATGGCATGCAAGGACAGTATAAATATCAGTGTGTATGTATGGATAGCTAACACATAATTATCAGTAAGCTGTCATCATGAATACAAAATTATGGTGATTATGAGAACAGAAAAGAACTACCTTTCTGCCTCTCTTTTTAATACTAGTACATATTCTCATGTCAAAATCACAAATTCTTTTCCAGGTTGCTTTTGTGTGTGCTATTCCTTTCTGTGAAAATCTTCAGAAAAAAAATTCTGAAAAAGGGAGATTTTTCAATAGCCCTCATGGACTATCCATATTTGACATTTTTCAGCAGTTAATCTCCCTTGCAAAGCAGATTCATTACTGATCAGATAGTTTCAGGCATAAAACACAATAAAGCCAGGGCAGAATCTGCAATAGGTTTCCAGCAAATTAGCAAGAGTGGGGTAGTATGAAACAAACTAAGTATACCTTGTGGTAGTTTGCTTTTCCAAAGAAGAAATAGATTTTTTTCATGCAGTAATGGAAAATTCTCCCATAGCATGGCTTGTCTAGCATGTTTCCAGAGGGTATCATTACAGATAATGGACCTTGGTTTGCCCCTCCTTGGGATGCCAGAATTTTGCAGAGCTCCAAATTTGATTGCCATGTTCTCAGTGCATTCTTGAAAAGCTCATGATAGAAGCAATATCAAAACTGTCAAAAGACCCAAGCAAAAAAACCCCACAAGTGTTAAAAGGTAAAGTATGTTTTTGTGTAAGTGATACTGAACTTCAGGGCTACATCTGCAAAAGACCCTGCAGCTTTTGGGCTATAATGCAGAATAACAGTTACAGAAAAATTGTAGAATGGTCAGTAAGGCAAAGTTGTCAGCCCTTGGTGTTATTTGAACAGGCCTGTTGGAATGATGCTCTTTCATAGCAGCATTTAGGTGTAATGTGAGGCACTTGTGGATGTTGGATATACATTACAAACGTGAATATCCTCTTTCTTACCTGCTCTGAAATGACCTTTCACACTATCCTTCTCTCATCAATCTTTTGCTGAAGGATTTGCAGCTTGCAGATCTCTGTGGTTAATGCATTGCATTCCCTGCTTTGGCAGGTGCAGATGCAGTTCCTGCTTTCAAGGACAGTGATCCAGTTATGTGCTTAATGCAGGTAGGCTGTGGCATCCCTTACCCAACTGAGTCCTGGCAGATTCTGTACAACAGTTTTTCATTTCAGGGATCATCTCTGAATTACTGATCGGAAATTTTTGTGTGGTACGCGCTGTAATAGTTCCATTATAACATGGACTGCAGAAGGAACTCCAATCAGTTTCAGGTTTTTGGCACAGAAGAGCTGCAAAGCTGTATGTGGTTCTCACCATGGAATTAGGCTGTGGAACCCTTCTACCAGGTTGTAGATTCTATGCAAATTCAAAAAGTGGCTATGCAAATTTGTGGAAGCAAAATTGAAGGATGAGGAACCACAAATACATCAACTCTGGGTTAAGAAGTCTGAGCTGCAAGCTGGTTTAGGCTGTGAGAATATACTTTAGTGTTATCATTCCAAGTTTTTTTTTTTTTTTTTTCCTTAACATTCAGTCTTGGTGTGTGTTGGAGCTGGAGCACTGAGTTGGCTGGCTGGCTTAATGCAGAGATACTTATAATAAGTTCTTAAAATCTTTAAGGATTTTTTCACTAGACAAAATTATTTAGCAACAGTCTTTTGAAAAAGTCTTAAGGGTGCATCAGCTCTTCTCAGGGGGAGTTGGTGATAGCCTCCAAACTGAGGTTAAATACGTTTGTATCTTCTTGAACCTAAATCTCTTTGTTGCAGTCTCCCTGATGGCTGTGCCTTCTTGGGTTCTCGCAGTAAGCTTAGGCTACCTGATTAAAATTGATGTTTCCCTGTTTTTAAGGTGGTCAGTGGTGGAATGGGAACTAATGTGAATAATTCACTGTATTATGTAGAAAAACCAAATAATTGTAACACAGATGGAATTCAACTGTATCATTCCATCTCCTTCCCTATAGGTGCTTGGACTTGTCTCAGCATATTGCCTGGTTTCATCAGAGTAAAAAATCCAAAAAACTGTCAGGTTTCCATTATCACCATGTCTTTGGCACATGAGGTAGATTGTAAGATGATTCATGAGAATACGTTGTTGGAAAGGGCTGTGCTGAAATGTGTGTGACAGATGTCAAAGAAATGTTGCTGATATATTTTAAGTGCTGCTTCCAATTGAGGTATTCCTGAAAGTGTAAATATCGTATAGCAACAAGGAAAAAATCCTTCTGTACTCATCAGGAAGTGCTTTGCATATGGTTTTCTGGAGTCAGGCCGAGCATTTATGATGTTGACAATAGATAGATATAAAACAATATTAAAGTCATCCTTCAGGATAGCATTCTGGGACAAACAGCTGTACTCCCATGCTACTTTCCAGCCTTTGTGTAAAGGTGATTTCCTCTTCACTGTCTTTTGTCATTTCTTAGTGCTGTAAACAGAACACTTATTTTTCGGCTTGCAAAAAAGTTTGCATGAAATGCACAAAAATTCATGAGTGCCTTGTAAATGCCATGTAATGTCAACTGAATTTCCTTGTCTATGTGTGTCAATAGGACCAGCTTAGGAGAGTTATTCAGGGGGGAAATTTGCCACAGATGCAAGACTGTTTAAACCATATAAATAACTAGTTACATGTCTTGTGCATTAAAGTATCACTATGATGGAGGTTTTTAAAATTTAAGACAAAATTAAAAAACAAAGCCCAGACTCTCCAAATAGTTTAGAAATTCCAGACAGGAGGATAACCCAGGGTAAAACCAGTAAAACCAGTCTACCTAGATGAGAGTGAAGGGGAGTGCATGCCAAGCTTAGGGTAAGGACTCTTGCTTTTGTGGCTGCTCTCTAAAAACCATGGGAGGAAAAAGATGAAATTAATAATTTTGACCAAAAAGATATGAATGGCTGTGAGATCACAGCTGTGGCAAAGATGTTCCCAGGTAATCTAACAGCACCTAAGGAAAGTGGCAATAAAAGGGAAAGAGCCACCAAAACTCTGCCAAGACTTTGTGACTCCATGAAATTAGTGTTCAGTTTCTGCTTTTATTAGAAGACATCTTTGCAAGTTATCAGGTCTGAAATTTCCTTATACTTAACAATATTTACCAATCCTTATGGCTGTAATGACACGGAAATCGAACTTTTGTTTTGTTTTCTGAGTCCAATAAAGTTACTGGAATTTTTTTTGCACTGTAAAGTATTGAGGGACTTTAGTGTACTGAAATACAAAACTACTTTCAACTGTGGTGATACCAAGGAGCTAATATGAATAAAGATGTATTAAAGTGAAAATAAAGATAATAATCAGATACTAAAAAAATTACTAAATATACAGTTAAATCACAATTAAAATTTTAAAAAGTATTTTTCCTTATCATAAATTATGTTAATGACTTGATATCTTTATTCTGTGCTACAGAATCAGATTTGTTTCAGGACAACAAGCAAATGAAAAATCTCTGTAGATAAGAGGTGTTAGTCCCTTTCCTAAGGCACAGGGAAATCAGAAAGGTGGCTTTGTCATCTGAAGTTTTCCTCTTCTGCACAAAATTATAAATGATATAAAGAAATATATGCCTTAAGCACAAGGAACTTAAGCATATGCTAACATCAGAATCAATGATTTCTGCCTAGAGAAGTGACCTTTTCTACAGCAGCCAGGGTTCTGTTTTATAAATATTTGATTAAACGCTTTAGATTGGGCTTGTTGTTACCAAAGGAGATAAGTGGGGGTAAGTGTGCTGTGCTTGCCGTGGGCAGTGCTGTTCTCACCAGCTGCTGGACCTTCTAAGAGGCTGTGTGAGGCTGGGAATTTGGCTCACACACCTTTCTGTAGCAGTAAAATAATGAGTGAAATATTTATGTGTGCCTATGTGCATGTCTATTTCTACTCACAAGACTTAATTCCAGCTTTGTGTCTGATTCTATAGTGATGGAGTTAAAAATCCATTTCTGTGTTTGCATCCAGTTTTGGCCATGCTCCAAGCAATGGCCACAGAAATTGTCTTTCCTCTTGGTTTCTGTCTGCAAGTTCAAATGAATTCCATGATGTGATACTGTCAGCTAGTTTTGTGCTTTCATGTATTTGCTCAAAAAGAAGCACACTTTTGATGTTGTTCTACTTATGTCTCATCAAAGCTTTTGTAGCAGCTGCATTTCATGGTTCTGTGCAAAACCACCTGGAAAACATCCATCGTCTGAAAGTGATATTCTTAAGAGCGCCTTGCAGACTCAGATTTGCAGGTTGCTGAATGCTGGTAAATTGAAAACGACCCTATTTGAAAGGAAATGGATGCCGTCAATCCTTTAAGAATATCAAAAGCTACAGTACAAACAGCTCACAAAATGTAATGGGTGTCTAGAGATCCAGCTGTAAAGCTGCAGCGTAGTGCAATCTGTGGAATTTTAGTCATATAGAGTAAGATTTTGCATATCTCTCCTAAAATGATTCTATAGTGAATGGCTATTTTAAACATTTACTGAATATGTGATTACTTGTGCTTATTGAAACAGACAAGACCTGTATTTAAAGGAATTGTAGTTAAATTCTCCTGTTACCTTCATGTCTTCCCCTATCAAGTTGTCAAAGAGCAAAGCATGTGCTTTATGCCTGCTTATCAAAAAGTAAATGCATTTAAAGATAATTGAAAAAGGATCATTGCTGCAGTTTTGAAATGGGTAGAAGAGTACTTGAAATACTATTTTTAAATGAGAGATGAGAAATAAATTATGTATGTTCATGATGAAGTTACTCATGAGGTCCTCAAGGAACTGTTTATGTACTTGTGCTGGTTTACATATTCTATATATGCATAAATTATTAATAAAAAAGGTAAATAGTACTATCAACAACAAAATTTGTTTCCTCAAAGATCTGAAACAGTGAAAACTTAATTGGACTGCAGAGAGTTTGAGAAGAATCTTTTAGAATTGTTATGGTGCAGGAATATGGTAACAGTTTTAAAAAAATGCCAAGTAGTAAGCAGAGGAATTCCTAATATAATTCTACAGAGAAAAAAAAAAACCTCAGAGATATTCTTGATGGTTCTCTAAGAATGTCAGCTGAAGATTTACAGTGGCTTATTACAAGTGGCCTTAAAATTGCTCATTTGATGAAAATTCTATGCTGTTTTTAGCAAATCCATTTTGAAAAAAATATCTTTATTAAAAGTGTTCTTGTGTCCACCTTGTTCCTTTAAAGTAGATCGGTCAGATGAAATTAAGATTCTTAAAGATCCAAAATTAACAGAAAATACTAAGTAAAAGGAGAAGCTCTGTTGTCCTTTTTTGTTTGTTTTATTCTGTAGCAATCTGCTATCCCTTTCCATCAATCATTTGTAGTGGCACTTAATGCTGTGATTCATACCATTAATTTATTCCAAGAATTACATAGATAGTGTGTAATAATTAATTACTACATGCTGTAGTATGGGTTTCACTAAGTGCTACATGAAAAGACGGATATCTCCATACTGATCTGACATTTTTTGTTGTTCAGGTGATATAAAAGAGTCAGATGCTGGCTGTAATTAATCAGTAGAGAATTGTTCTGTTGATGGAAAGCTCTCAGCTGGAATAAAGCACACAGAGCTGGCTTCTGCACCCAACACTTCTGCCTCTCTGACATCAGAAGAGGGACAACATTTTGATCCATTAATCCATCTGATATGTAATGTTTTATGAAAAACATGTGTTTTTAGGACATTAGGTTGGTGTTGGCTTGCCTGCAGAATTGTGGAGCTGTAATTACTTCCTTGTTTTTCATCTGCTGCACTGGTCAGATGAAAAATTTCAGGAGATAGCATAATGAAAGAAGAATTTGGACTCTAGCAGTTTTGTGAGTAATGGTTATCCTCTTAAAAATAATTCTGAGAAATATTAGAATGATATGAAACAAGTACTTTAAACTATTTCCCCTGCTACATTGACAAAGATTTGTGAGGATCTCATTAGTCACAAGAAGTACAATAAAGGAGTACTCACTCTAAGAAAAATGTTTCTTTAAAAAAGGAAATTAATTGTTTTGGATTTACACAAGCAACAGGCAGTAAGATGCCCTTCTCACAGGGTCACGCAAGTAAGAAGCACACATATGTTTTCTGTTGAACTGCTTCCCCTGTTTCTGCACTAACAGTGCATTTTAAGGAAAGGAAGATAAATTCATACCAGGAAATAGAATACAAAATAAAATCTTTATTCA